>JARBWK010002176.1:0-15919 GCA_030556195.1 Anolis apletophallus
TCAGGGCTTTCAAACCTTAACTGAAAAAAAAAAAGCTGAAAGCGTTGCTTTGGTAATTTAGAAACTAGGCATAGATGTAATTCAAGAATCGTCTATACTTCTCTTCCTTTTCACTTAACTATTAGAATCAAAACCATGTTTGCCTTTTCCACGATTCTAAGCAAAATTTAGACCATTGTTGCCTAAGCTGCAGAAACAAGGCATGAGAAGTGCCACACATAAACAATAAAAACAAAAACAAAAACAATAATACAAACATGAAATTACAATTGCATAATGGAATATCTGGAGATAGGACTCAAATCTAAATACAAAAATCCATTTATATTTCATATAAACCTTATATACACATATAAACCTTCCATACACAATATATTTTTAATGTTATGCATGAAACAAAATTTGTATACATTGAATCATCAAAAAGTACAGGTGTCACTGCTTCAGCCACCCATGTGGACAATTCTGAACTTTGGAGCATTTTGGATTTGCATAACCTGTACTTCTTTATACAACATGAAGTTAAATACTGGTATTGACTATCACAAAATGTAGTGATGGAAGCCTCAGAGGGAAGGAGTCAAAGAAATTTCACACCAAATACATGAGTAAGATCTTGAAAATCCTGGGAGGAGAGAGCCTCTTCAACATCAGACATCAAAGAGGCATGTAGAGGTCTTTTCCCTTGTGGAACATTATCCTGCTTAACAGTACTGATCTTCAAATACATGAAGATAGACAAACCCGAGTAAACTATTGTAAAAAGTCTGCCTTTTAGGTTAATACAGAAGATGACTCAGACTGTTTAATATTCCAGCATATTCAGCTCCTTCTTTTATTTAAGGGCATCTCATTTATATACAGTAGAGTCACAAACATCCAGCCTTCACTCATCCAATGTTCTGTATTATCCTAAAGCAGTCTGCCTCCCGCTCTGATCACAGCTATTTCAGTACATTGATGTTTTTCAGCAAATTCATATATACAGTAATTATTACATAATGTTACCATGTATTGAACTGTTTTTTCAATCGATTTGTTGTAAACATTAGATTTTGGTGCTTGATTTGTAAAATCATAACTTAATTAATCCTCCTTATCTAAAATTTTTGGTTCTCCAACGTTTTGCTGGCCCGTTTATGTTGGATGGCGTGATTCTACTGTAAATGAGTTTCTTAAAGGGGATTTCTTGCAATGTCAATGTTTAACTGCAGCACCCTTTGACACTATAATACAATTAGACTGTATTCTTTGTAAATTCTCCAGCATCTTGTGTTCATTATAGGAGTATTGCAAGCTATAATGTTATTTCCTTTTTGGTTTTGCAGCATTCCAAAATGCATTTCTGCAGAGGTTGTGGTAGGTTACAGCAGCCTGTCACAGAATGAGTGGAGAATCAATGCCTTGTAAGTGTACTCACTGAAGGCTTGTCTGAGAGCCAGACTGATGCCCTCCCAAGATAAGCTGCCAAAGTGACTCTCAGAGGCTCTGAAGGGAATGCAAATTTGTTTGAATCATTTCCCTAAACCCTTTCTTGTCAAACACCCACAGCTCTCTTGTTGTAGCAAAACACCTTGTGAAGTTCAGACCCTGAAAGATTTTATGATTTTCTTTTCCTGATTAAGCTCCTAGTTGAGCAATAATTAGATAGCATCATTGAGGATTCTTTTTCCTGCATTTTGCTCATAGATAATATATTTCAAGTAACTGTTTTGACAATGCAGAGAGAATATGCAAAGAAAGAGGAACATTAATAAAGAAGTGGCATAGAAGACCAGAGCTATGAAGCTTTTTATAGTCAAACATTAAGTTTCACTGAAATAATAAAGATAAACAAGGCAGACAAACAATTGCGGGCTAAAGGATGATTATAATCTCAGCCTATTATTATTTAATTTTCTTCAAATATAACAAAGTGCTTTTGGTATCAGTACAGTAGAGTCTCGTTTATCCAAAATAAATGGGCTGGCAGAACAGATAATAAGCAAAATGTTGGATAATAAGGAGGATTAAACTTTATAGCGATCAAATTACGTTATGATTTTACAAATTAAGCACCAAAACATCATGTTTTACAACAAATTGATAGAAAAAGCAGTTCAATACATGGTAACGTTATGCAATAATTACTGTGTTGCAATTTAGCACCAAAACATCACAATGTACTGAATCAGCTGTGGATCCAGGCAGGGGGGGGCAGACTGGCGTTGGATAATACAGAAGTTGATGAGCAAAGGTGGATAAGTTTAGACTCTACTGTACCACTCAGTAATATTTTGGCACACACCCCCACTCTTGTTGTCAGGACTGGGAGACTTGAGCTTGAGTGAAGTTCAAGCTCCCAGCCTGGCATGAGATTGCATCGACCTTTGCCCTAGTTCTTGGGTGACCTTGGGCTCCAGTTATATAAGACTGTGCTGAGTCATGTGTGGAAGTGAGGTAATCTTCCACGTGTGTGCAAGGCTGCAGGGGGAAATGATGTAACCTCTCTGAGCCTGGACATTGGACAATTGGACTCTTACTGCTGACTCATGGGGCCATGAGGTCACATCCCTTTTGGACTATGGGATATGCTGAATCACCGGATATGGTGCAACCCTACCTGACATTGCATGGGCGATGGGAGGGGTTGGGGTATAAGTTGCGTTTTGGTGGCGGGCAGGTGCTTTTTGCTTCACATGCGTCGTACCTGCAATAAAATCGGTGTTGGACCGTGCTTTCAATCTACGCGTGATCACTTACCGAGTGTTGAGAGTGATTACAGAAGCAAAAGCCCCTTTTCATAACTATCCCAGCAATGGAGAGGTTGGCTTGGAGAGAAGAAGAATATATCGATAGATGGGATTCGGCTCCTGAGGAAATCCGTGCACTATGGAGGGGATTGGACCACTCTCGACCAAGTGGGGGTGCCGGACGAGCACCAAGCCATGAAATGATGGAAGGTGTTGCCCAGGAGGAGGTGAGGAGAGCGGAGGGCGACTCTGGGAAGCTCAGGTGAGCCTGGAGGAGGTTGCCCGGAGAAGGAGAGAGATTTGTCTCCAGACAGGCTGAGGTTTGGGAGGAATGAAGGGATCGGAGGAGCTGTTCCGCGACTGGTCAGTTCAAGCAGATCCAGAAGAGTATGGGGACCAGAGAGACTGTGCCGAAGGACAGGCCAGTTCAGGTGAGGTCCGGAGGGCCGGAGGGATCGGAGAAGCTGTTCCGAAGGACTGGGCAGTTTGACGGATCCAGAAGCGCGTGGTCTCAGAGAAACTGTGCCGAAGGACAGGCCAGTTAGAAGGAAGTGTGGTAGTGAAACCACGGGCCGGCATCTTGGAGTTGGAGGTGATGAGATGTAAGCTGGAGGCTATGGAACAGACTATGAGGAGGATGTCCCGAGCCATGTCCCGTGAGAGCCGATGGAGTCGGTGTGGAGTGCCCCGGGCGGAGGAGACTTCACTTATTATTCTTGGATGGATGGCGGACTATCAGCTGAGCGTCCTAGATCTCCTTTGGGAGTGAGGATCAATGGTGGCTATCAGGGAGGAAGTCCGCGGCGGCCTTACCTCAAGCCGGAATGGGGGAAGAGGTGTTACCATGCTTGAGAAGCGGAACATGCTTCAAACGGTTTCCCAGGGGCCCGTTTGAAGAAGGAACCATTGCGTGGTTGAGTTTGAAGGAGAAGCCTGCAAAGTAGCCTTCTTGCCGCAGTGTGCAGGACCATATGGAGGACCTGGTCATCTCTATCCGAGCGACAGCAGCCGGAAAACACCGGGCCATCGGTGCAGTGTTCAAGGGAAGGGCAGCTGAGTGGCACGATTCAATGCCACGATCGTGAGACCCGTGTTTGCAGTCTGTGGGTGCCTCTTACAGGCAATACTGGGCCGGTTTAGAGATCCATTGGAGCGATTAAAGGCGTAAGGCGCCGTTGTTTGAATCAAAGGATCGGTCGGTCACTGAGTATGCGGAGGAGTTCATGGGGTTAGCTGGAAAAGTTGCAGAGTGGTCTCCTACCTATTGAATTATTTATGAAAGCCTGCGTAAGTGAGATCCTGGAGTGGTGTCTACATCGGGATGATCCTGGAGATGTTGATGGCTGGATCCGTTGGCTGGCAGTGTTGAAGGAATTCTTGCCCAGGTGCAACGGGCGCCGTTTTTCAACCCATGAGGTCCAGAGGGTCCGGGTCGTGGTGCTGCGCGGGGGCGTTCCGTGGAGGAGAGGCTCGTCAGGCAATGACAACCCATCCAGTCCAGTGAAAAGGCCATCAGGGCGCAGGCCTTTGCTTTATTTGTTCGCAACCCGGTCATTTGCGTCCCAGTGCCGACAAAAAGGCAGGCACTGGAGCCGTGAAGGTGGCCTCCGCGGTGCCGCTTTTTTGGACAATGATGAGGGAAAAGTGTTGGGGTGAGTTTCCAATATTCAATGTACATTGGAGTTTGATTAAAGGAGATGAGATTGTGGAAAGAAAAAGCCTTAGTAGACTGTGGGTGTTCAGAAAATATTATGTCCCCGATGTTGATTGGGGATTTGAGTGGGAGTACAAAGCCCTTGGATACACCTGTAACATTTACGCAATTAGATGGATCCTCTATTGAGGGGGCCTTTCACCGTGGGGGGACTAAAGATTTAAAGGGTCGGTGGGACCTAGGAGGGGGACATTGATTTTGTAGTAGCCCCCATTAAAGGTCATGAGGTGGTATTGGGGTTACCGTGGCTTGAGCAAGTTAATCCCAAGATCGATTGGAAGACGGGGGTGATACAATGTTCTCCTAATGCGAAGGAGGGGGTTAGGAATGATGTACAAGGGTGCCAGCTGATTGGGATTATGTTGATGTGTTTAACCCAATTTGGCTCAGGGTCTCCCCCCCTCCCCAACGTGCAGTGTAGTATAGAAGTTAAGGAAGGGCTGTCCTACCTAAGCCTAAGATATATGCTACAGCCGGTGAAAGAGAAGGGAAAGCGTTAAGGGAGCAGATAGATGGCTATTTAAGAAGAGGGTTTATTCGGAGAGTCTGAGTCTCCCATTGCAGCGCCAGTATTGTTTTGTGAGAAAGGATGGTAGTTTGCGGATGTGTATTGATTATAGAGGTTTTGAATGCTGTGAGTACCACCAACTGTTACCCTCTGCCATTAATCAAAAAGATTTGTTGGGGCAGTTAGGAGGTGGAAAGTTTTTTTACAAAGCTGCATTTGATTGACGTTTCACATGGTGCGTAGTGAAGAGGAGTGATCAGTGGAAGACTGCTTTTTCTTGCCCCTCGGGCTCTACGAATGGGCCGTAATACCATTCGATTTTGGCAGAGCTCCCGGGGTATTTTCATGCAGTTGATCAATGAGGGTGTTACCCCTTTTGTATAGGGGGTGTTTGTTTATTTAGATGATATCGTGATTGTGACGCGTACCAGAGAGGAGCATGTTCGCTAGTAAGGGAGGTGTTAGAGGCTGCGACAGGCGAGTCTGTATGTAAAATTAGTAAGTGTGAATTTGTAAAAATCAGATTGATTTTTTGGGGATATAGAATTAGCGAGTGGGGTTGCGATGGATCCGGCCAAGGTGGATGATGTGTTGAGCTGGGAGGCTCCATGAACCCCGTAGGCAATTGCAGGCTTTTCTGGGACTGGCCAATTTTATCGCACCTTTATAGCGGGATTTTCAGAGATAGCTCTTCCGCTTTACCGAGTTATTGAAGACTAGGGGGTAAGTGGTGAGTCCAGGAAGATTAAATCTCCAGGAGCTAGGTTGAGTGGACGTAAGGAATGCAAACAGGCTTTTGTGAGGTTGAAAGAAGCATTTTACGAATGGGCCGTTATTAATGCATCCAGATGTGGATAAGCCATTTGTGGTGCAGTGTGACGCATTTCTGCTTGGGGCGTATGGTGGAGTGTTAATGCAGGAGGATGAGCAGGGGAGGATGAAGCCGTGTGCGTATTTTTCGAAGAAGTTTGGAGAGCATGAGAAAAGGTGGCCAGTGTGGGAGAAAGAGGCGTTTGCTGTGCGCAACGCTTTGCAGACGTGAGGCAATTTTTAGAGGGTGCTGCTTTCCTTTGTTGTGATGACTGACCATCAGAACCTTCAATATTTGAAATCCCAGAAGTTGTCTCCTGTTGGTGAGATGGGCGCAGTTTTTGCTCGGTTTGATTTCAGGCTCCAGCATATTAAAGGCAAGGAGAATGTGGTGGCTGATGCATTGTCTCGGTATCCGAGTGTGGGTGAGAATGAAATGCATAAGGCGGAGGAGGTGTTGCCAGAGAACATTGGGTCTGGCAGTGCAGACGGGGCGCAGGCTGCGAATGAGATTAAGAAGGAAGAGGGAATGGTGGATGAATGAGTTTAGAGTTGCAGAAAGGTTATGTAGGTGATATATGGTTGCAAAGCCATGAGAAGGGAATGCAAGTTGTTGAATGGTTTGTGGATCATGGGAAAGATAAAGTGTCGTCCCCTCAGAGCATGAGCAAAGGTGCTGAGGTTGAACCACGATCATAGGTCTGCTGGGACATTGGGAGTCAGAAGACTCTACTGGCTTTGGCGGTATTGGTGGCCAGCCATGAGGGCTGAGGTGAAGAGATATGTGGAAGGTTGTGAGGTGTGTGCCAGGAATAAAGTTCCTCTGCGAAGCCGCAGGGGTTGATTCAGGTGGTAGTTACTCCTGTGAGACCGTGGACGCATGTCAGCACTGTTTTGTGGGGGTTGCCTTGTGCCGAGGTTATAAGTACATTTGACGGGGTGCTGGGATATGTTCTCGAGAAGCAGGCCCATTTGTGCCGATGAAGGGGTTGCCTTCGCGAACGTTTGTGAGTTGTATGTGCAGCATGTGTACCGTTTGCATGGGTGCCAGAACAAGTTTTGAGGATCGTGGAGTGCAGTTTACGGCCTTAGTTTTGAGGCAGTTTTTGGAGGTGTTGGGAGCTCAGAGGCGTCTTACGACTTCTTATCATCCTTGTTGTAATGGCGGCGCAGAAAGAACAGAAATCGTTGGGGCTTATCTACATTTTTAGTAATAAAGAGCAAACTAATTGGTCTGGATCTGTTGCCCTATGGGAAGTGGCATACAATAGCTCGGTGCATTCATCTACTGAGTCCCTTGAGATAGTCGGTCAGGAGGTGGCTCCTTTGCCCCAGCTGTTGGGTGGGAGGAGAAAGTGGAGTGGAAGATCTGAGCCAGGAGGAATGGAAGGGAAGTAGCGGAAGCTTTAGGGAAGGCACAAGCGTTCGTATAAGATGTTTGGTGACCGGAAAAGGCGAGAAGGGAGGAGTATAATGAAGGGGATTTAGTGTGGCTGTCCACAGAATTTTGAAATTGGGCTATCCATCTAAGTGGGTCCGAAGTATGGGCCTTTTAGGATTGAGAAAGCTGTGAATAAGGTCTCTCTTATACTCCTTCTGTTGCCCAAGAGTTGAGGGAAGGTTCATCCCACGTTTCATTGTGGTCTTTTAAAAATATATGTGGGCCTTTCATCCACGGATTGAATGATGTTTTTTTTGGGGGAGGACGGGGTGGTGGAGGCCGTTATGTCAGGACTGGGAGACTTGAGCTTGAGTGAAGTTCAAGCGCCCAGCATGGCAAGAGATTGCAGCGACCTTTGCCCTAGTTCTTGGGTGACCATGGGCTCCAGTTATATAAGACTGTGCTACGTCATCTGGAAGTGAGGTAACTTCCACGTGTGCAAGGCTGCAGGGGAAGTGATGTAACTCCTCTGAGCCTGGACATTGGACAATTGGACTCTTACTGCTGACTCATGGGGCCATGAGTCACATCCCCTTTGGACTATGGGATATGCTGAATCACCGGATATGGTGCAACCCTACCTGGACATTGCATGGGCGTGGGAGGGTTGGGGTATGGCGGTTGTGTGTTTGGTGGCGGGCAGGTGCTTTTGCTTCACATGTGTCGACCTGCAATAAAAATCGTGTTGGACCGTGCTTTCAATCATACGCGTGATCCATACCGAGTGTTGAGTCGTTACACTTGTAATATTAAACTAGACCAAAGTTTTGAAGACATACATTCCTCCCTCAGCGCAATTGGAAAAATAAGAATATAGGAGAAAGTGATACTGACTTGAAGCACGGAGTGGTAAACTATCTAATCCAGGCTGAGCTCCTGCATACTGACACAACACCAACATCTTTCAGAATACAGAGTGTCTTATTTAAGCATATTATTTGCCATGCAGTATTGATTAACAGAGGGGAAGGCATCTGACACAACTGTCAGCTAGACTTGCTTAGCTTTTGGTATGCAATATTGTGTGTGCAGCAAGTTGTCTCTCTTCTGTTTAAACTGTATGGTGTTAGATGCCACACCATCTACAAGACCTCCTGTCTCAAGTTATCCTCTCTTCTATCTCAAACATTTGAAAACAATGCATACAAACTTAATTCATATGAATTTTCACAACTTAACCACTGCACTTGCTCTTAATTACATAGCTCGCTCCACAAGTATTTAACATATTTGCCTCTAACCAAGCTTGTAGAGACTATTTACTTGACGTATTTAAAGTACAAAAATTAGACAAGCCACATTAAAAATGATCAAAACACGATACTAAAAAGAAAAGCATGAAAAATCACTTGTGACATTTATTGTGCAAAAACTGCTAAATTAACAGTTATGTCTGCACTCGGCACTCTACATTCATTAAGTACTGTAGCTCTAAAGCAAATAGAGAGGGAGCAGCATAAACTAGGTTTTTTCTACCAAGACAGCACTACCTCTAGTAGCCAACTCCTTCACTTCAGAAGATGAGAGAAATTCAAGTTCAG
This sequence comes from Anolis apletophallus, assembly GCA_030556195.1. Classification (NCBI taxonomy): domain Eukaryota; kingdom Metazoa; phylum Chordata; class Lepidosauria; order Squamata; family Anolidae; genus Anolis; species Anolis apletophallus. The sequence continues at coordinate 8,747 of JARBWK010002176.1, forward strand.
TCTTGAAGGAAGACCTCAAGAAGAGGACAGCAAAGCCACACCACAAATAATAACAACAACAACACAACAGGAAAAGCTCAGCCATTATCAAGACCTCAAAATCGAACTGCAAAGGCTCTGGCATAAACGAGTACAGGTGGTCCCAGTGGTGATCGGCACACTGAGTGCCGTGCCAAAAGACTCAGCCAGCATTTGATACAATAAACATTGACAAAATCACATTCTGTAAACTGCAAAAGGCCACCTTACTTGGATCTGTGAGCATCATTCTAAATACATCACACAGTCCTAGACACTTGGGAAGAGTTCAACTTGTGATTTTGTAATATTAAATCCAGCACATAGATCTCATACTGTGGTTTTTTGTCAGTAAAATATAATAACAACAAAAAAACTTTATTTATACCTTGCCATGGAGGGACTCGGGTGGCTAACATGATGCCAAGCCCAAACAATTACAATAAAGCAAAAAGAGTCAGGTTCAACACTTGTGATATGCAACTTTATATTTCCTGAAAACCAGTTTGCTGTGGAATCATACATGGGTCTATTTTTCCATAATTTATACAAAATAAGTTTTTCCAGAACTTTGTAAAATGGTATAACAAGGAGATTGGTCTATAACGTTTTGGATCATTACAGGCTTTGCCTGGTGTCAAAATGGCTATGACTCTTGCTTTCCTCCTGATTTTAGGGATGTGACAGGATACAATGCAGTTCTTCATCAGCTTCAGCAGTCAGCACTCTTGCTTTTGACCAAAATTCTTCTTTTTTTCCCCATCCGTAGATCATCAGGCCAGCTGCTTTGCCATTTACATTTATTGGAGAGCCATGTCCAATCCAGTAGATTTTTTTAAAAAATCTAGTTTAATAAGCAGTTATGAAGTACCTACATTTTCTGTATGGTATAAAGTCATTGAAAGACAAGACAGCCCTGCCCCATAGACTCATCACCTCACAGAAAGAAAAAGAAAAAGAAAAGAGAGAAAACATTGCAGCAGAACCTCTTTCTCTGGCCATGAATGGGCCCAAATTGTTCTGCTGCTTGACATGAAGCTTCTTGACCTGAGCCATGATGGATGGAGCCAAAAGTTTGAAAGAGTGGAATGCCTGTAGCCAGCATGGGAGCTCCAAATGGGAACTTCTTCCAAGCTTCTCGTAGAGCCACACAAAATTTCTAAAATGAGATCTAACCTCACATCACTTTGCTAATCAAAGTACCTTATTCAAAATCTGCATTCAGCCACACAGCAGGACTGATGCAATTCCAGCAGCTCCTCAGCCCCCCTACCTCTTAAGTCGAGGGACACAGACCGATGGGCCATGCAAATCAATTAGAGGTGCTTCCTTCTATATCCAAAACCTTTTCATTCAGGTTTTACATCTGTTGCTGCAGGGATTGAAAACCCATTCAGCCAATAACCTTAAAAACTCTGGAGATAATGTTAGCACTCATCAGATCAATGATTTCCACTTTAATATCCCCCAAAACACATGTTTACTAGCAGTGTCATAAGGACTTTTCAAATTTAACAGAACAGCTCTTTGTATCAATTCTAGAGGACTTTTTGCTAAACTAGTTGTCAGTTCAGTTTCTGTTGAAGCAAGGATATTGATGAGAATGCTCATTCCCATTAGAAATGCCTGTCCTCAGTTTTTCCTTCCATGTCCATAATGATATAATACATGGGTTATCTGGAAAGTAAGGTTACAAAGGCATGTAGCTCTCATGAGAAATTTTCTCAGCAGAAGATGGTATCACTGCCATCTAGCAAGACATGAAGAAACTTTGTAGAGCCATCCAAAGCAAAAGTAATGGGATGCTGATGGCTAGCTACAGACTCCTCTCTCTCAACCTCAGGCTCAACTACAACAGTCTATCTCCCTCATGACAATGCACATTTGCACACTGCTCATCCAACACAAGAGTTGTTGGCTTCATTTGGTTGGGATGTTTTAAGCCACCCCCTCTCCACATCCCCGATCTCACACCCAATGACTATAATCTGTTCATTATGTTGAGGGAACACTCTTGGTGGAAAACACTTTTCCAACACCGAGGTACAAATTAAGTGATGAACTGGCTGAAAAAGGCAGAGGGAAACTATGACACAGGCATCAAAACTCGTCCACAGATGACAGAATGTATTGAACTGAATGGTGATTATATGGAAAAATAATGTAATACTGACGCTACAATCCATGTAAGTTTTATTAAACTATATTCATTCTTTGTTTTTAAAAAAATCTTGTAATCTTACTTTCTGGATAACCTCGTTACAACATATTTAGCTGAAAAGAAGCTCAAAAGTGATTAAGCCTAGCCTTGAATAATGCAACTATGTTATTACTCTAGCTTTTATTTCACTAGCCCTCTAGGACTAGTGTCACACATTTCTCCTGGCGCAGGAAAAAGGTAAATTCTTAAGATCTTACTAGATCAGGGTGCTTTTTTTAAAGGTACGGTTGCCCTCAATTATGTAGACAGGCAAGGAGGGTAGAAAGAGCTTGCACTTCTCTCCCAGAGCCTCACTCACCTGCATGACATTCCTCGTTGCCTGTGGCTACACAAGTTACGTTATTGAATACAAGGCTGACTGAAGCCTCATTTCAGTATGAAAGCTCACTAAGGAGACAAGTTATCAGCAGCTTCCCAGCTCAAATTAGAAGAAAACCAATCTCAACAGAGAGTTAAATATTTTTGTGTGGTGCACGTTGTAAGATTTGGGGCATGATCAAGGTCAACCATGCATCTCACTGAGCTTAATTCGAAGCTGTCACTTCTCAAGAAAAAAATACTGGCAGTGTTGCATTAGCACTACTTCTCATTGGATTAAATGTTTGCATTCTCAAGTCAAGATGTTTCTGGGATATCAGAAGTATACACAGTCACACACACAGGGCATTCAATCAAAAGAAAGTGGACAGAAACTGCCCCTTCAACTTAAAACAAAACAACACAACACTGAAGAACAGACGTGACTATTTCCCCTGTGTCTTCTCTTTAGAAAAAAGATTGGTAGATTGGTAGATTAGACAGGTGCAAAAGGAAGAAAGTTATCCGTTGTATAGAAGGAATTTTGGCTGATGTAGCCCTGTTGGAGCACATGACCTAAGTCTAACACCAACAGGCATCCGGGTGAGGAAGATTACAAGATCATAGATGTAGCCTTGCCCATACCTTTACACCTCCATTAACTAATTATTAGATATGTTCCTGCCGGGCATTACTGCTTTAACAAAAATGGATGTCAGAAGCAGAAATAACAGGAAATAACAGGGAAAACAGCACTACATGACCTAGGAGGGGCCTACAGACAACCTTTATCAGGGAAAAAGATTCGTATACACACACAAAGAAAAAGAAGTCAACATGTTTCAGCAAACGTTTTATGTCAAGCTAGCAGTAAGCAATGGAATATTGCCTCACTTTTGACTGAATCCCCATTTACTGAATATTTAATGCAGTTCAAAGCTAGCTTCAAACTGCTAGACCACAAACTCCAAAAGTATAAAAGAAAACCCTTAATGTGCATCAGTGCTATGGTTTGTGTCATCACCATCCAGGCTTCTATCTTGCTCCAGGATTTTCCCCTGTGTAATCATCTGCACAACAAAACCACTTTATTCAACACCAGTTTGCAACTGCATTAAATAGTCATAATGCACCTAGGAGACACCTAGGAGAAAGTAGTCAGAAGCACACGATTTCATAAATGACTTCATCAAATGCATGGAGTGAAGTGCTTTGCATAAGCAAACAAAAACATTTTCAATCTTCTAGAAAACCACTTGAAGGCTTATTTCAGAGCTTAATACTTACCTTATTAAGTTCTGAATAGCAGAAACTATAAATAAACAAAAGAGACTGTGGCAACCCTGATCTGATTTGACCACAACTAAAATTTTTAAATTAGTAGGCAGGATGAAATGTGGATTGGGCTATGGCCCTTGTCAAGTCTCTGAAACACCTCTCCTAACTCAAGTTTTATTTCTTTCAGAATAGATCGGTAGGCCCTTAGGGAATGTATGAAACCACAGTGTCATGCCAAAACGTGAAACTCCAGCAGCTTCTCTTAATTCATCTTGTTGAGAGATAAAAAAATAACCTACAACAAATTCCATTTAGTCAAGGCTGGTTCCACATTCAGCCTGTAATGGAGAATGCACAACTTGGCGCGCTTGCTGATGTGCAATTCCCAGCAAACCTAGCTACCATAGCCAATAATAAGGTATTGTGACTTGCATGAGGCTCACTGGAGGAGGCCCCCTCAAATGGTGGGTGAGCACAGTACAAGGTTTCCCTTGACATTAAGTCTATTTGTGTCCGGCTCTGGCGGTGATGCTCATCTCACTTAAGCAGAAGAGCCACGTTGTCCATAGACGCCTCTAGGTCATGTGGCTGGCATGACTGCATGGAGCACCGTTACCTTCCCACCTGCTGATCTACTCACATTTGCATGTTTTCAAACTGCTAGTTGGCAGAAGCTGGAGGCTAACGACAGGAGCTCACCTGCCCACGGATTCGAACCACCAACCTTCCGTCAGCAAGTTCTGCAACCCGTTAATTTAACCCACTGTACCACCCCATTAGTAGTAGTATCAGTATTAGCATATTTTATCTATTTTAATTACTTCTTTTCATTCCATTACCTGCCTTGACTCCCACAATTGGTAAAAAGTGGGATATAAATAAAGTGATTAATTGACTAATGACAAAAATAGTTTTAAAAACATTTAAATACAAAACCACTTTTTAATACAATGTAAAGTATTTTAAAACCAAGACATGAACAGCAAAATTGCAGCCTTTCTAGAGCTCTTACTACATCTTTAACTGTGCAATTCAAAAATCCACCTGCTCAGAAGAAGGCCATGGCTTGTGAGACTTCCTCCTAGGTTAGCGGACATAGGACAACCTAAATGACCTAGCTTATCCTTTTGGGTAGATTTTGCCTTATGGAGCCCTCTATTGCTAATCTGTGCCACGATTCAATATACAACAGTTAGGTCCTTACAAAGACCATGCATTCTAACTAATTCTCTGCAATCTACTCAGTTAAATATAGATTCCAAATGCTAGCTAATGAACCTGCTTCAGGACAGGTCGCCAAGGTTAATAGGAAATACATTTTGTACTTACAGTGCTTGACATATTACTCGGCCTACTTCCTAAAAATGAGGTTAATAGTGTACAATGGACACATCTGTGCAGGATTGTATAGGTTACATATATTTTATGTTACTGAGATCTATTTTCTTTGGAATACATCTCTCATAGGTCAGTCTAATTTGAAGACAATAAAGAAGGAGATGGGTGTTTCAAGTCATTTTTAGACACAGAAAGAGCCTCCTCGAAGGCTGAGTAAATACAGTCAGGCGTCCCCCAGACAACGCTTCTTGTAAACGGCTAATCTTTCCAACCCAAAAGCATTGCTTTATAACATTTGAGGCAATGCTTTTGACACAAAATAATAAAGTCATCTTAAAGGGAGGAAGGTTTCACTTCCCAATGGGTTAAACCCTTGTGCCGGCAGGACTGCTGACTGAAAGGTCCGCAGTTCAAATCCGAAGAGTGGGCTGAGCTCCTGTCTGTCAGCTCCAGCTTCTGATGCAGGGACATAAAGAAGCCTCCCACAGGATGCAAACATCCGGGTGTCCCTGGGCAATGTCCTTTCAGACTGACCAACTCTCTCACATCAGAAGCGACTTGCAGTTTCTCAAGTCGCTCCTGACCCACAAAAACCCCTGTTGATTCGGTCAAACACATCTTGCAGCTTTTTGAGGTCACAAAACCAAAAAAAAAGAGAATATAATTGTATAAAGCCTTGTTACCATCCTTCTTTATGATCACTTTGATTTTCAAATCTATCATCCCACAACAGTTTTTGTATCACAGAAATATAATGCAGAAGAATGACATCTTTATATTAAGCCAGTGTTAATTACCATTGTTGTTATGTGTCGTGTAATTGGCTTTGACTTATGGCAACTATATGAATGAGAGACTTACTCTGTTGTTCTTGCAAGCTTAGGCCTATTAGGTTTCCTTTTTGTTGAATCAGTATATCTGTATTGGCATCTATTCCCCCTACTGCCTTATCACATCATCATTTCCAATTAGCATTATGGTTTCTTCTAAAGTGCTAAAATATTTTTTCAAAACTTTTAATCAGTGTCCTATCTACTTCCTATGCACAGGAAATAAAAAAAAACAAATGTTATATAAACTGGAGAAAATATCATAATACTCAACATTTGATGGAGATTTCGATATGCCTCCCCTCAAAAATGAAATCATTTTTTGCTGTATAATGTGTTCCTTGTTCAGGTAGAAACTGACCTCCACATCCAAGCAGAGATGAGGACTCTTTCTGAACACTATTCTGACAGGGTACCCTATAAGTAACAGCAGAGCTGGACAGAGACAGCACGAACTGCAGCTAGGAAGCCCTAAACACTCAAGACATTTTCAACAAGTATGCCAGTTTAATAAAGAGTTGTCATCAAACTCTTCTGCTTTGTCACTAACAGGATGCAACAGGGAAATCTGTGCAGTTGGTTGCGATTAGGGACAGAAATAGATTTTCCCCCAGTCAAATGAGAGGCAATATTATAAGAGGGGGCTTGCCACTGCCAACATTCAAAGACCTTCTCTGTTTGACAACTTCTTATTTATGATCATATTTTGCTCTCATTGTTTTACATTTTCATCTTGCTTCTTCTCCAAAGAGCTCAGCTTAGCTATGTAGATTCTGCTCTTCTTTTTCTTTTATGCTGAAAGCAAACTTCTGAGGATCATTACACTGGAGATGATGACTTGACCATGCTTACAATGTTCTTTGTTGATGAAAAAGAATTGACCTTGGCTCTCCACAGTGTAAGTGAAATAGTCTAGGTGCAACATTACACTAGATTTCTCAGGAATATCATAACTGAGGCCTGGAAAGGACATATGGCTCTCCCACTAAAATACAGCGTTGTGCAAACCTGTTTTCCCCAGAAACTAGCCTTAGCCATCGTATTATACTCTGTGTGTGTATATGTAAAGAGGAAGAGAGAGAAAACGTAAAAGTTACTTCCAAAATGCTTCCAGGGTTCATTTTTTTTTTCTTTCATCATAGAATCATAGAGTTGAAAGAGACCTCATGGGCCATCCAGTCCAACCCCCCG
>JARBWK010002177.1:0-15883 GCA_030556195.1 Anolis apletophallus
CCCGACCCCCACAACCAGTACCCGGGGACATCCTGCCTACCTCAACACCGAGGTGGCACTTGAATGTCCATTTCAGTAACTACCAATACACTTGGTATCCATGAATCTGTCTAATCCTGCCTTGAAGCTGTCAGGCTGACCGCTGTCACAACCTCTTCTGGAAGTGAGTTCCATAAGCAATGACCCTCTGGGTGAAGAAATATTTCCCTTTATTAGTCCTAATTTTCCTATCTTGGAGCTTCAGGGAGTGCCTCCTAGTCCTAGTGTTTTGTGACAAAGAAAATAATTTTTCTTTATTCCCCTTTTCTATCCCATGCATGATTTTATACACTTCGATCAAGTCACCTCTTAGCGCCGTCTTTCAAGGCTGAAAAAGACCAAGGCGTTGCAACCTGGTTTCATAAGGGAGCCGCTCCATCCTTGGATCATTCTTGTTGCCCTTTTCTGTACCTTTTCCAGTTCCGTTATATCCTTCTTGGTGGAGGAGACCAGAATTGTACACAGTACTCCAAATGTGGCCTTACCATAGATTTGTAGAGAGGTAATACAACATTTGCTGACCTATTTTCGATTCCCTTTCTGATCATGCCAAGCATAGAATTTGCTTTTTCACTGCTGCAGCGCACTGGGTTGACATCTTCATTGAGCTGTCCACAAGACCCCAAGATCCTTTCCTGGTTTGTCTCGGAAGCTTTGACCCCATCAGTTGATAAGTGTAGTTGGGGTTCTTTGCCCCGATGTGCATGACTTTACACTTGTTTAGGTTAAAATGCATTTTGCCACTTTTTTGCCCATTCACTCAATTTCGAGAGATCTTTCTGGAGCTCTTTACAGTCAGTTTCATTTTAACTACCCTGAACAATTTAGTGTCGTCTGCAAACTTTGCTACCTCAGAATTCACTCCTACATCCAGGTCATTAATGAATAAATTAAAAGTAACGGACCCAAAACTGAACCTTGGGAGTGCGCCACTTCTCACCTCTTTCCACCCAGAGAAATGTCCGTTTATTACCACCCTTTGTTTCCTACAGTTTAGCCAGGTTCCAATCCAGGACAAGACCTGTCCCTGAGTCCATGGCTGAAGAGCTTGTTAGGAGCCTTTGGTGGGGACTTTGTCAAAAGCCTTTTGAAAGTCAAGGTAAACAATATCGACTGGGTCCCCTTTATCTATGTGTTTGTTTACACCCTCAAAGAATTCTAACAAGTTAGTAAGACATGATTTGCCTTTGCAGAAACCAAGAGTCCTTCAGAAACCAAGAGTCCTTTTTATACTTCAACACACTAGACTCCCCCCACCCCCCTTCCTGGAGGTTCCAATTTCCACGGCACACCTGATGATCGCTCACGGCACACTAGTGTGCCCCGGCACACTGGCTGGGAAACACTGTTCTATATAATACAAAATACAATAAAAAATAAAAAAATACAGTGAGCTCTCCATATTCACCAGGGTTCTTGGTGCAGGAATGCCTAGGTCCTCTAGCAGCTAGATCAGTATTTCTCAACCTGGGGGTCAGGACTCTTGGGAGGGGGGTTACAGGAGGGGGGGTTCAAAGTGGTCACCAAAGCCCATCAAAAAACGCATATATCTGTTGGTCGTAGGAACCTCTTTAGCAGAGAAGGCTGAAGATCTCTCCACCTGCCCTTCTCTTCCTTTTTGGCAACAGAGGGTGAATCCTTCCACCAAAAGCCCTCCTCCTGCTTTTTAAAATTTATACCATAAGTTAGGGTGTCTATGAGCCTCCTGCGCCAGCCAGCCAAATCAAGTGCTCGCTGGCTTTTGGGCTGTCCAGTTGCCTATGCCAGCGTTTCCCAACCAGTGTGCCGTGAGCGATCATCAGGTGTGCCGTGGGAAATTGGAACCTCCATTACCCTTTCTTCCCCTCCTGCCGAACACTTTTTCTTCTCCACTGGCTCCTTCTTCCCAGCCTCCTCTGCTCGCTTTGCCTCGCTTTGCTCTGGGGCGAGTCTGCGCAGTAGCGCCCGCACGGGTCACGCCTTCCTCCCTCCCAACTCCCACCATTCCTAGCAGCCTCAGGCCCTTTTCCTTTTCCCCCCTCAGCCACTTAAGCAGGAAAGGGCCTCAGGCTGTTAGGAGTGGTGGGAGTTGAAGTCCAAAGCACCCAGAGGGCCAAAGTTTTCCCATGCCTGTTTTAGGGACCTTAACGTGGTGAGCCTCCTTCCAACATTGTGATTCTGGATAGAAAACAAACAACAACATAACATTGTTTGAGTCCACAGGGCTCTCTGGGTGTAGGTGAACTACAACTTCCAAACTCAAGGTCAATTCCCAAGCAAACCCTTTCACTACTTTCTGTTTGTAATGAGAGTTCAATATGCCAAGTTTGGTTCAATTCCATTGTTGCAAGAGTTCAGGATGCTCTTTGATTGTGTGTTAACTATAAATCTCAGAAACTGCAACTCCCAAATGTCAAGGTCTATTTTCCCCCAAACTCGATCTGTGTTCTCATTTGGGCATATTGAGTATTCATGCCAAATTTGGTCCTGATCCAACATTGTTTGAGTCCACAGTGCTCTCTGGATGTTGGTGAAGGACAACTCCAAAACCCAAGGTCAATGCCCACCAAACTCTTATAGTATTTTCTCTTGGTTATGGGAGTTCTGTGTGGGAAGTTTGTGTCTTTCTGCCATTCCTGCCAGGATATCTATGCCCACCAAACCCTTCCAGTATTTTCTGTTGGTCTATTTTGACATTGCTCCCGTTTTCAACCACATATCTGTGTGAGAGGAGCTTCTCTAGTTTGACTGCGATAAAAACTAAACACAGAGAGAGACTGACAGCTGTTGAGCAAGACCTTCGTGTGTGTCTTTCTGCCATTCCTGCCAGGATATCTATGTTGTGTTCATCGAAACAGGCCCAGGTTTCACACTGAGTGTATAAATACATTTAAAAACATATTAACTATATGTATTACTGTGTTAGAGTGTCATTTTGTGTCATTTTGGTTGGTGGTGTGTCCCAGGATTTTGTAAATGTAAAAAACATGCCGTGGCTCAGAAAAGGTTGAGAAACACTGGCTTAGGGTGTCTACGAGCCTCCTGCACCAGCCCACCAAATCTAGTGCTCACTGGCTTTTGGGCTGTCCAGTTGCCTATGCCACTAGCTCAGGGTATTGAAGAATGTCTCTGTGTGCATTTTAGACAGTCACATGGGGGCTAACCCTAGATGGAGTCCACATTCCTTCCTGCGGAATCCCCCCCACTAGGCCTTGTGGGGGTTTGTGTATCGATGTCAAGTGGTTGCGGGCTTACACCTGTTGCTGGGCCCCAAACATATGATCTAACCCTGAGGAAGAAGCTGTTGCTGCTGCTCTGCAAACCACTGGAATCGGGCTTTATGGCCCACTCGCAGCACTTGTGGGCCATAAATCTAGCGGGCAGAAATAAAATCTTCCTAGCTAATGAGAAAAAGTGGCAATTCACAGCAGACCACACATGCAAACAAATGGGAGCATTGTTAAAACTTGATAACACCCATTATCCATTACACAGAATAATATAGCCAATGCAAGTAAGTTTCATAAAATAAGTGGAGAAAAACCATGACAGGACCCCCAGCACAGAAGCATTAATGCATGGCATTCGGCATTTGTTGTGGCTGGGGTCGGGGTCTCCTTGGTGGGCTGAAAACACACAAAGAGCTGTGCAACAGACCCAAGTAGGGATGCTCGAGGTAATATCAAATAGTGTCTCAATAAGTCAACAATATTGAACCCACTCCATAGAGCAATATGCGTTCATCAAAATCATTAATCAATTAAACAACCCAAACATACAGATAGAAAAGATATCCGCAATGGGAAAACATTCCTGCAAAACAAATATCTACGGTATATATATAAAAATGGACATATCGTGCTTAGGGGCTTATAGACAGCAGAACCGCTGAACGCAGAAACACCAAATTAGCCCACAAAACCCCCCACAGAACAAGGTGTGTTTAGCGCCCGAAAAATTCAAAAAAGATTTAAACAAAACAGTTAAAAACACTACAAACCAACGGGACTACAATTCCCATGATGCACCACGTTACTGCTGCACTGTGCATGCGCGGAAATACTTCCCCCGCGCGCAAACCCCTTCTCCCTCCTCCCCAACCACCGGAACAGAGAAAACAGAAAGAACCAACAGACCTGCTGGCAGGACCAAACTTGGCATGAATACTCAATATGCCCAAATATGAACACAGATGGAGTTTGGGGAAAATAGACCTTGACATTTGGGAGTTACAGACCTGCTGGCATTTTGGAAGACGTGCAAAACACTCCTGTTTCGGCAGGCTTTTGGGGAGTAAGGCTCCGATTCTCCGGCTACCTTGTCCTCTTGTTGTATATAACTCCTGATGAATTGTATTTTCATCTGTTACCATCTGCTTGTTGTATATTTTACTGTGTTTTTTATTGTGTTTTTATATTGTGCTTTTAAACTGTGATTCCACTGCTGTAAGTCGCCCCGAGCCACACTGGGAGTGGCGACTGGCAAGTGCGAATAATCTATTACATATAATAAAAGTCAGTGTTTGCGGTGGTGCGGCCGAGCGACCAAGCGAGCGATGGGAGGAATATGTGCCAGCGTTTCGATTGGCTGCCATGGTGGGGTTATTTGCATAACGGGCTCTAACTGGCCAACCTCAGAACTCCAAAATTCCACGGCCCCAGACAGAGGGGATTGGTTGCCACTGAAATGGAATTTGCATAACTGCCTCCAAATGGCCAACCACATTCAAACATTCTAAAGTGACTCAGAGGGAAAGGCCTCAGGCAGTCAGCCACTGAGGCCCACAGCACTAACAGATCAGGACCAAACTTGGCCCACTTCACTACCTGGTGTGGTTTAGGGCAGGAGGGGCCACAAATGGTGGGATTTGCAGTACCTTCACATCATTCACTTCCCAAACAACACTAAAGCCCCTAGAAAACACAAACCAGCCCCAAAATTGACAGAAAGGTTTCCTTAACTTGATTTTCCTGACTAGGCCTCAGCTCATGGAATATTTTTAGGCTTCCTTAACTTGATTTTCCTGACTAGGCCCCAGGACTTGCAGTACCTTCACTAAGTTCCTGAGACCACTGCAAGCCACATAAACATCTAATACGGCATGTCTGAACCAACCTTGGCACACAATGCCTTCCTCAAATAACCCGGCACCGCCGGGTCCTCAGCTAGTAAATAAATAAATAAATAAATATTGTTCAAAAAGCAATGCAAAAGATCACCCCACACTTCACTTGATCGCTATAGGAAGAATTGTGCCACTGCTAATCTCTGTCCCTGGGACTGAATGTAAAGCTCAGAAACACAAAGGCCGTACTTCGGACTGGTATGCAGACTGTGGCAGCCTGAAGTCCCTTGTGGGTTTCAAACCCCTTTTCCCCCTTTACGCATGAAACTGAGTCTTTTAGATGCTCCCGTAAAGAGTATCACATAGTAGGAGATGGTCAACATGGCATCTAAGGAAGGTTGCTTGTAGCAGCCAAGAATGGCTGCAATGGCATGCAGGGAATGTATGCCTCGTGCCAGGCTCTTATCCATCTGAAGAGCTGGCCGTGACAGCAGCTGTCCGTCTTGCTTGGCGTGACCATTTCCCCTCCTGATTTAACAGCTTTTCAGATGCTTGAGAGGGGAATTAGCCTCTCAAGATCAAGTTTTCCCCTATGACATGTGTGTCCTTCACAAAGCTTCATGTGAAGAGGCCCTCTCCAACCACAAGAACGGATAGCTTTTCAAAGGCCCCCATCACATCAGCTCTGGTCAGGGCCGTAGCCAGGATTTTTTGTTCGGGGGGGCTGAGTTTGTTTGGGGGGGCTGAGACTGGGTGGAAGAGGGGTCTACCCTAGCAAACCTTTTGTATTCCTATCCCAATAACCCCATTAATGTGGGATATAATGAGCATGGTGATCAGATCATGATATGAATAAACATAACAGTTTAAATCAGTGTTTCTCAACCAGTGTGCCGGGGCACACTAGTGTGCCGTGAGCGATCATCAGGTGTGCCGTGGGAAATTGGGACCTTCAGGAGGGGAGGGGGGAGAGTCTAGTGTGTTGAAGTATAAAAACCCTAAGAAACCTACCTCGATAAAGGCACACAATTACAAACACACACACCCTCCCCACCCGTTGTCTACTTGGTCTCTCCTTCTCCATACATTGGGAAGACCCGCCTCCCTTCCCCCAAGTAGAGACCTCCTCCTGCCTCCCTGGGGTTCTGTGTGGGAAGTTTGGCCCAGTTCTATCATTGGTGGGGTTCAGATTGCTCTTTGATTGTAGGGGAACTATAAATCCCAGCAACTACAACTCCCAAATGTCAAGGTCTATTTCCCCTGAACTCCATCTGCGTTCATATTTGGGCCTATTGAGTATTCATGCCAAGTTTGGTCCTGATCCAACATTGTTTGAGTCCACAGTGCTCTCTGGAGATAGGTGAACTACAACTCCAAAGCCCAAGGTCAATGTCCACCAAACTCTTATAGTATTTTCTCTTGGTTATGGGAGTTCTGTGTGGGAAGTTTGTGTCTTTCTGCCATTCCTGCCAGGATATCCATGTTGTGTTCATCGAAACAGGCCCAGGTTTCACACTGAGTGTATAAATACATTTAAAAACATATTAACAATATGTATTACTGTTAGAGTGTCATTTTGTGTCATTTTGGTTGGTGGTGTGCCCCAGGATTTTGCAAATGTAAAAAGTGTGCCGCGGCTCAAAAAAGGTTGGGAAACACTGGTTTAAATAATGTACCAGTAAGGCCTTTTCGCGGACCACCCTGAGAATTTCGGGGCTGAAGCCCCTTAGCCCCCCTGGCTACATGCCTGGCTCTGGTGTTTTTGCCCAATCTTACTCGCCGCCTTCTTGCTCTTTTCTATGCACATGCTTCTCTCCCGTATTAATTTGGGGGCCTTAATAGTTGGTGAATTAAGGCAGTGACACTTAATAAATGTGATACCGTTTCCCAAAAATGGGATGGTAAATATTAAAGATTGCGGTGAGAATGTGGTGCAGCCGGCCTCCGAGAACACAACGTACTCTGATTTAATCTTAGCTACTAGAAGACATTATGGGGCAGAAGAGCACAAAGTTTCCTTTAAGTTCCACAAAAGAATAAGAATAGGAAAAACAAAGGCAGGCTCTGATCACAACAGGAGGCTTCTGAGGGACTAATTGTTCAAACGTTGGTGCTTCACTCAAGTACGAGGGCAGGCCAATAAGTCCGTGACTTTTTGAATGAAACACAGATTTTTTGGATAAAAAAATCATTTTATTTTTCAACGTCGTCTCCTTTGAGCTCTAATACACTTTGTCCAACATTTCTCCATTTTTTTTATCCCTTCCAAAAATAAGATTTGTCGAGGTCATCAAAATAGGTATTTGTTTGTGAGATGATTTCATCGTTGGAGTCAAATCTCTTTCCACCGAGCCATTTCTTCAGGTTTGGAAACAAGAAATACTCACTCGGGGCTAAATCCGGAGAATAGGGCAGATGAGGGAGCAATTCGTTTCCCAATTGATGGATTGTTGCCATGGCAACTGCACACGTGTGCACCCTTGCATTGTCCTGGTGCAAAATAACCTTTTTCTTGGCCAAATGCGGCCTTTCCCCCAAATCCTCATTAAATCGACCCAATAAGTTGGCATAATATTTGCCATTGATTGTTTTTCCCTTTTGAAGGTAGTCAATGTGGATTATACCGCGTGCATCCCAAAAAGTGGTCGCCATGACTTTACTGGCTGACAAACCCACCTTGGCCTTCTTTGGCGCCGATTCACCCCAAGGAACCCACTGTTTTGACTCCTGTTTGGTCTCTGGTGTGTTGTGGTGGATCCACGTTCCGGCCACGGTTACGAAACGGCGCAAAAACTCATCCATATTGCGGCTGAACAACGCCAAAGACTCCTGCGAAATTGTCACACGATTGCGTTTGTGGCCGATTGTGAGCAAACGCAGCACCCGTCTTGCGGAAACCTTTCTCATACCCAAGTGATCATTTAAAATTGAAACCACTGAGCTGCGTGAAATGCCTATGGCTTCCACAATCTCTCACACTTTCAATCTCCAATCGGCCAACACCATATCGTGAATTTTTTTCCATTGTTTCGGGTGTAGAGACCTCAACTGGGCGTCCAGAACGTCCGGCATCTTCCGTGCTTGTACGGCCACAACAACATTCAGTAAACCACTCTTTTACCATTGAAATGGATGGTGCAGAGTCCCCATAGTATTTATCAAGCTTAGCCTTGGTTTGAGGGATGGTTTTTTCCGCAAAAAACAATGCTTAAAGAGCACACAAAATTCACTTTTTTCCCATTTTCTCCTCAAATCCCGCAGTAGTCTGCTATCAATGGCTGTCAAACACAAACTAAATGACGCAGCTTGTTCAAATTTTGATAGGAGTCAGCTGACAGGTGCCTGTTGGCAGGAGCAGGGTTGCCCTTTCAGTCCAGAGGCGGGAAACTCAAAGAGTCACGGACTTATTGACCCATCCTCCTATTAGCAGGGACAAAAATGAGACGGCTGGATAAACCTATCCCCATTCCCTTTAAATAGACGCTGAAAAGAAATTAGACAAAATAGGGGACTGAATAAAGGTTGGAATGACGGAGGAAAGGATTATGGAGGAATTTAGAGAAATAAAATTGACATGGTCCCATTGTATACAATTAGAACAAGGGTTTAAAAATTGGGTAAAAAATAATAAAAAAGGAAGTAAGCTTAACCAATTTGAACAAATAATACAAAATGGAAAGGTTGTAGAGGAGCACGAAAATGTGAAAGGAATAACTAGTAAAGTATATAAGATAATAATTGAAATAAAAGAAGGAAAAACAAAAAATAACATTCTCAAGAAGGTCTGGGAAGAAGATTTAGGGACAAAAATAAATGAAACAGACAGGCCCGGATGAACACTTTTTTGCGCCCTAGGCCACACTTTGGAATTACACCCCCTTTCAGCCAACCTCCCGCCACCTCCAAGGTCCCCATGCATTCCCACCGGCTGGAAAGCTCAGCTGTGCTCTGAAGGTCTCCTCGGGAGTTGGGGGGCTTGGGGAGAGCGCAGCGGGTGCAAACTCGCTCCAAAGGCGCACACAAGAGAGAGCGTGCGAGAGAGAGAGAGAGCGCATGCGCGCGAGAGAAAGCCCTAGAGAGAGAGCGCGCGAGAGAGCGAGACAGAGAGAGAGAAAGTGCTAGAGAGAGAGCGCGCGAGAGAGAGCGTGCGAGAGAAAGAGAGAGCGTGCGCGAGAGAGAAAGCGCTAGCGAGAGAGAGCATGCGAGAGAGAGAGCGCATGCACGCGCGAGAGAGAAAGTGCTAGAGAGAGAGAGCGTGAGAGAGCGAGAGAGAGAGCATGCGAGAGAGAGAGCGCGCGTGCGAGAGAAAGCGCTAGAGAGAGAGAGAGAGAGCGCATGCACGCGAGAGAGAGCGCTTGTGCAAGAGAGATAGCGCTAGAGAGAGAGAGAGCGCACGCACGCGAGAGAAAGAGCGCATGTGCAAGAGAGAAAGCGCTAGAGAGAGCGCGCATGAGAGAGCGCGCATGAGAGAGCGAGACAGAGAGAGAGAAAGTGTTAGAGAGAGAGCACGAGAGAGAGAGCGTGCGAGAGAAAGAAAGAGCACGCACGAGAGAGAGAAAGCGCTAGCGAGAGAGAGAGAGCGTGCGAGAGAGAGAGAGTGCACGCACGCACGCGAGAGAAAGCGCTAGAGAGAGAGCGCGAGAGAGCAAGAGAGAGCGTGAGAGAGAGAGCGTGCGAGAGAGAGAGCGCGTGCACGCGCGCACAAGAAAGCGCTAGAGAGAGAGCGCGAGAGAGAGAAAGCGCTAGAGAGAGAGCGTGAGAAAGAGAACGAGAGAGAGAGCGTGCGCGAGAGAGAGAAAGCGCTAGAGAGAGAGAGAGCATGCGCATGTGAGAGAGAGAGAGAGAGCACATGCAAGAGAGAGAGAGCGCGCGCGAGAGAGTCGGACGGGATGGACCAGAGACTTTGCCGGGAGAAGAAGCGAGGAGGGGCATGGGAAAAGGGGGAAAGAGGGGCACAGACCAGTTTTGGGTTTTTTGGTCCGTGATCTGAGCCCCCCCTCCCGGCTTGTGCCCCTAGGCCATGGCCTCGTTGGCCTTATGGGTAATCCGGGCATGGAAACAGAGTGTCAACAACTATGGAGACAAAGACATTAAAAAAACTTATCAATACGGGTTAAAGAAAATTATTATAAGTTAATATGGAAATGGCACATAACACCAGTAGGTATAGCAAATATAAATAAAAACTACTCAAAAAATTGCTGGAGAGGATATCAAGAATTAGGAACATATATACCGTACATATGTGGTGGCAATGTAAATATGTAAATAATTTTGGGGGGAAAGTATTTAGAGAAATAGACGATATAATGAACATTAACATAGAAAGAAGTCCTAGTATAGCTTTATTATCATTATATAATAATAAACAATTTAAAAAGTGGATAAAGACGCTTATAAAAGTAACAAGACTGCTTATAGCAAGGAATTGGAAAAGAGAAATAAATATACAAATAGAGCCGTGTTTCCCAACCAGTGTGCTGTGGTACACTAGTGTGCCGTGAGAGACCATCAGGTGTGCCGTGGGAAATTAGATTCTTATCTATCTGATGTCATGTATAAAGTTTGCTACTCTGTCTCCGGAACCTCAGCGCGGGACCCTGTTTCGGGAGGGGCGCAGTAGGGCGGACCTGTTTGGGCCGTTCCCTTCCATTCCGCTCTGGCGGGGAGCACTTCCGGTCCAGCCCAGCCCAGCCCTGTTGGCGCTATGCGACGTGTGAGTCAGAGAGCAGTGGAGCCCGAGCGCTGAAGGCAGGCAGGCAGGCAAGCAGCCAGAGGGACAGGTAGGCAGGGAGTCAGCCAGCTAATGGAAAGGAGGGAAGGGAACTCGTGGGAGAAATATGGGTCCCCCAAAGGCCATCCAGCCTGACCCCCTTCAGCCAAACAGGAAGGCACCACCCAAGCCCTCCCGGCAGATAGGCATGGAGATTCTGGCTATACATTAAGGCAGTGTTTCTCAACTGCTGTGACCCGGCACACTAGTGTGCCGTGACGGACCTCCTGTTGTGCCGTGAGAAAAGCTCTCTGCCCCCCCTTCCTTCCCCCCTCCTTCTGCTGAACTCCTGCTGCTTGGGGGAGGAGGAGGAAGGCCCAGGCGGCAGCAAAGAAAAAGAAGAAGGGGCCGGGGCGCAGCCTCCTTCGGCCGTTTCCCCAGCCGGCCTCCAATCCGCCATGACTCTCGCCCCTCGCTCGCTGAAGCCGTGCGGAGGAGGAGCCCTGCCCACTGAAGCCCGTCCACTGCTCATGCTCCTCCGTGGGAGAGCTGAAGCTTGAGGAGGGGACGGAGCATGCCGTGGCCTGGCTCCACCCCCTTACTCGGCTTCAGCGCTCCCACAGCTTCGCCAGCCTTGAGGGGGCAGTGCCAAGCCAGCGGTGGCAGAGCCAGCACAATGCTGACTTGGCACTGCCCCTCAAGGCTGGCGAAGCTGTGGGAGAACTGAAGCCGGGGGAGGGCGAGGCATGGCGCGGCCTGGCTCCTCTTCTGGCTTCGGCACTCCCAGCAGCTGCTCCCCAGCAGGCCACCATCCCCAGCCATTCTTTACTGTGGCATTTTGTGGCATTTTGGTTGGTGGTGTGCCCCCGGATTTTTGTAATGTTAAAAGTGTGCCGCGGCTCAAAAAAGGTTGGGAAACACTGCATTAAGGCAGGCAGCATCTTTATTAAGGGCTTGGAAGAAGGTTTAGACTAGATATGGCCAAACTTGGGCCTTCCTCCAGGTGTTTTGGACTTCATCTAATATTGCGATATAATTGTTATAATACAATGTATGTAAATGTTGTACTATGACAATGACATAGTATGTTGTATTTGATATTATAGTAATATACGTACATTGTGTATACATATAATATTTATTTATTTGTTTGTTTGTTTGTTCGATTATATATTTCGCTCCTCACTGCAGGCTTGGGGTGGTTCACACAACATACATAAAAACAAGAGAGTGCATAAAATAAATCAACATGGTTTCTGCAAAGGCAAATCATGTCTTACTAACTTGTTAGAATTCTTTGAGGGTGTAAATAAACACATAGATAAAGGGGACCCAGTCGATATTGTTTACCTTGACTTTCAAAAGGCTTTTGACCAAGTCCCTCACCAAAGGCTCCTAAATAAGCTCTTCAGCCATGGAATCAGGGGACAGGTCTTGTCCTGGATTGGAACCTGGCTAAACTGTAGGAAACAAAGGGTGGTAATAAATGGACACTTCTCTGGGTGGAAAGAGGTGAGAAGTGGCGTACCCCAAGGTTCAGTTTTGGGTCCGTTACTTTTTAATTTATTCATTAATGATCTGGACGTAGGAGTGAATTCTGAGGTAGCAAAGTTTGCAGACGACACTAAACTGTTCAGGGTAGTTAAAAAAATGAAACTGACTGTAAAGAGTTGGGGTTTTGGTGGACAGCTCAATGAAGATGTCAACCCAGTGCGCAGCAGCAGTGAAGAAAGCAAATTCTATGCTTGGCATGATCAGGAAGGGAATCGAAAATAGGTCAGCAAATGTTGTATTGCCTCTCTACAAATCTATGGTGAGGCCACATCTGGAGTACTGTGTACAATTCTGGTCTCCGCACCTCAAGAAGGATATAACGGAACTGGAAAAGGTACAAAGAAGGGCAACAAGAATGATCCAAGGGATGGGGCAGCTCCCTTACGAAACCAGGTTGCAACGCCTTGGTCTTTTCAGCCTTGAAAGACGGCGTTTAAGAGGTGACTTGATCGAAGTGTATAAAATCATGCATGGGATAGAAAAAGGTGAATAAAGAAAAATATTTTCTCTGTCACACAACACTAGGACTAGGGGCACTCCCTGAAGCTCCAAGGTAGGGAAGTTAGGACTAATAAAGGGAAATATTTCTTCACCCAGAGGGTCATTGGGTCATGGAACTCACTTCCAGAGGAGGTTGTGACAGCGGTCAGCCTGGACAACTTCAAGGCAGGATTAGACAGATTCATGGATACCAAGTGTATCGGTAGTTACTGAAAAGGACATTCAAGTGCCACCTCGGAGTTGGTTGAGGTAGGCAGGATTTCCCTGGGTACTGGTTGTGGGGGTGGGGAGCAGGTCAGGTTTGCCCTCCTTTCTGCTAGAGATCCCCGTGTACAACTGGTGGGCCACTGTGTGATACAGAATGCTGGACTAGATGGGCTGAGGTCCGATTCAGCATGGCTCTTCTTATGTTCTTATGTTCTTATGTTCTTATTAAAGTTACATAAAGTTACATATTGATAATGTTGTAATGTAATGCAATATAATAATAATAATATACTATATAACAGGGGTGCTCATTATGGTGATCGGGAGCACCTAGGCGATCTTCGGCCCTCTTCCAGGTGATATTTGGGCCTCACCAGCTGGATGGTGCGCTCCTGCCATGCCCGCGCACGTGTGCTCCCGCTGCCGCCTTTGCGGGGCTTCTTTTGCCAAAAATGAGGCTTTAGTGGGGCGGGCCCTGGCGCTCGTCTTGCCACGCACGGTGTGGTGACATGACCGCCCATTGGTTGCTGCTGGGAGCAAGGCAAAAGCACGCCGCACGGATAGGATGTGAGGCTGTGGGAGGGATAGAGGAATGTGTGTGAGAGAAAGAGGCGCCAAGGAAAAGAAAGAAATCCAGAGAACTTTTGGGATCCTTTTGGCAGGCAGGCAGGGGCGCTGGAAGGAGAGAGGGAGAGAGAAAGAGGCGAAGGAGGCGGGCAAAGTGGGGCAAAGCCAAGCAAGCCCCGCCCGCAAACCCTGCTGCTGCCCTCAGGACTCCCATTCCAAGCCGAGACCTGGGCGAGCGAGCTGTGTGGGGCTG
Source organism: Anolis apletophallus (assembly GCA_030556195.1). NCBI lineage: Eukaryota > Metazoa > Chordata > Lepidosauria > Squamata > Anolidae > Anolis > Anolis apletophallus. The sequence goes on from JARBWK010002177.1 coordinate 13,879, forward strand.
CTTTCTTTCCTTGGTTGGGGGGGCGAGGAGGGAGGGCTCCGCCCGTGTTCATGGGGCTGAACCCGAGGAGGAGGGCTGCGGGGACTCCACTTGCTGCTGCTGCTTGTGCCCTCGCCGCCTTTCTCTGCCTCGCCCTCCCTCGCCTAGAAGAAGAAAGGCAGCGAGGGCCCACAAGGGGGGAGATTGAGAGGGAGAGAGAGAGAGAGAGAGAGAGAGAGAGGGTGGCTCTTCAGAGCCGGCTAGGAAGAGCCACTCTCTCCCCCCCCCCCATGGGCATGGACTGCCACCAGTGGGAGGGGTCCACCTTCCTGCCAGCCGTCCACATGGGCGTCCTTTCTGAGTGACACCCTCGAAAGGAAGGAAGGAAGGGCGCCCCCCCCTTCCCGGGTGTGCGCGGCGGCGAGTTCGTGGGCAGGCAAGAAAGAAGCCCCACGCAGACCCGTGCACACACACGCTCACATGCACAACAGGTTATCTTTTCAACTTGATTGTTCATATAGTAGCTCGCATGATGTATTTTGTGTTCATCGAAACAGGCCCAGTTTTCACACTGAGTGAGTGTATAAATGCATTTAAAAACATATTAACTATATGTATTACAGTGTTAGAGTGTCATTTTGTGACATTTTCGTTGGTGGTGTGCCCCAGGGTTTTGGAAATGTAAAAAGTGTGCCATGACTCAAAAAAGGTTGAAAAACACTGATCTAGGCTCATTTGAGTCACAGTGAGGAAGTTGGGGGACTTACATTTCATAAGCTCTAAACTTTGCTGTGCCTGATTTCTTAAGGTGGTGTGGACCACGACAACAACACTTTAATATAAATTTTGAGAGCAGCTTGAAGAGGTTGGGTTGGGTTTTTTTTTTTTTTAAAAAAAACCTCTACTGTGACATATTAGTGAAGCATGTCTCAAATGTGGTATTGTCGCTCAGGAATTTGATCAAATGTGGTATTGTAGCCCGTGGAATTTGATCTTGCTTCGTGGAATTTGATCTTCTGAAAGTGGTAGTTTGGATGCTTTAAAAATATCTTGGGAGTGTTTTATTGTTGACATTCCTTCTGTCGCCTTTTCATGCTGAGTCTACAGCTGTCGCTTGCTTGTGAAAGTGACGTTCGGTGGCTTTATTCTACAGCATGGATTGGACGCGCCCCCCGAAGTTTTATTTTCCTTCTCTAGAACAGTGTTTCCCAACCAGTGTGCCGTGGCACACTAGTGTGCCGTGAGCGATCATCAGGTGTGCCGTGGGAAATTGGAACCTCAATCCCCTTTCTTTCCCCTCCTGCCGAACACTTTTCTTCTCCACTTTCGGGCTCCCTTCTTCCCAGCCTCGCTCTGCTTGCTTTGCCTCGCTTTGCTCAAACTGCCATTCATTTGATCCAAAGGACAGCGAGCGTGTTCAGGAGAGGAGGGGAGGGAGGAAGGCCGTGGACCGAGCCTGCGCAGTAGCGCCCGCCGCAGGACCGTCTGCCTCCCTCCCCCCTCCTGAGGCCAGTGGAAAAGGATGACGAGTGGGGGAAAGGGGAAAAGAAGGAGGAAAGAGGTCTCTGTCAGCTGGCATGGGCAAACTTGGACCTTCCAGGTGTTTTGGACTCCAACTCCACCATTCCTAGGCCTGGGCCCTTTTCTAAGCCCCCTCAGCCACTTAAGCAGGAAAGGGCCTCAGGCTGTTAGGAATGGTGGGAGTTGAGTCCAAAGCACTGAAGAACAGTTTTTCCAGTAATACCTGTTCAAGGACAGCAAAGTGGTGAGCCTCCTTCCAACATTGTGATTCTGGATAGAAAACAAACAGCAACATAACATAACATGTTTGAGTCCACAGTGCTCTCTGGGTGTGGGTAATTCACAACTTCCAAACTCAAGGTCAATTCCCAAGCAAACCCTTTCAGTACTTTCTGTTGGTAATGAGAGTTCAATATACCAGGATTTGGTTCAATTCCATTGTTGCAAGAGTTCAGGATTTTCTTTGATTGCGTGTTAACTATAAATCCCAGAAACTGTAACTCCC
>JARBWK010002178.1:0-15880 GCA_030556195.1 Anolis apletophallus
CCTTGCAGGGGCCTCATCCTTTTGTTGTAAGGCAACCCTGCTGTTATTGAGGTCCTTGTAGGTTACTTTTCTGAGTGGGACCCCAAACTTATGCCCCAAAGTACTATGCTGGTGGTATCATTGCTGACATCTAGAAGTATAGATGGCACAATTGATAACACTGGCCAACAAACATTTGATGCCTTAAATGTTGCCCCTGTTTTTGGGTATGTTTGACCTGCTGATTCAAAAAATGGCACCAGTTTTCCCTCTATTAGATCTAGGTTTTTAAAGATACAGAACATATGTCATCTACCAGTCACCATCTGCTTGCCCATAGAAAATCATGATAACCATATCTAAGAAATTATAGCTGGTGGTCTATCCAATGTAGTTTTCTGAATAAGCACCCCAAATTGACCCAGAAACAGGCATAAAACCAAGACATCAAGATTTTGTTGGGCTTTGTAATCCACCTGAAATAACAAGACCACACCCATTAAGTTGGATGAAATAAGGGCCACTTTACTTATTAACTTTTAAAGATTAAAACCTGGAATAAATGCTGGAGAAGAACAGCAACTCTGAACTTCTGCCCAAAATTTCTCTCCTAGTGGTACCACTGCTGATATCTAGAAAGTCAGATGATACAACCATCTTCAGTCAATATGCAGCAAAAGGGTCTTCTCAACAAATGCTCAGAGATTCCCTGCAGTAAGGTAGATTGGCTTCCTCTTTAATGTCTTTATGTCACTAGACAATAAACTTTTTAATTGAGATAGTCCTTTGGTATGTGACTTGGTGTCTGGTAAAACTGGGATTTCACTTGTTGAGGGGTAGCAGTTTTCTTTTATTGTTTGAGAAATTGTGCTTTTAATTTATTCATTGTTAAGTGTTGTCAAGATTTTGGTTTTGGATTTATGTTTTATTACATATTGGATCTATTTTGGTCTTGCATTACCATTTGATAGAAACATAAGCTGTAAATTTAAATGATTAATAAATATTTAATTAGTGACTAAATAAATCATGTATCTTCTCCCAGTTTCTGAATCAAGGGTTAATTTGGGATTGTTTTCACTGTAAAGATTGCTGTTTTTCAAATCAGGTCTCTCACCCCATATTAGTCAACTCCAGCTTCTCATGTGAGAAGCCTCCCACAGGGTGGTAAAACATCCGAGCATCTCCTTGCGGATGGCAAAGTCTCTCACAACAGAAGGGACTTGCAGTTTCTCAAATTACGCTCACATTTGGGGGGGGGGGGGACCTAGATAAATATGAACAGAGGGTGTGTCTTCGAAATAAATACATTATTTTCCCATACAGTTAGCATTAGATGCCTCTTCAGTTGGTGTTGTTTCTTTTTTAAGAAAACAAACTTTTATACACAGAATCACTCAGTCAGGCAAAAGCAGGGTGGGCAAACTCTATGACCATTAGAACAGTGAAGTATCTGAAATATAGACATGATCCAAACTCTTGTGAAATTCTTAGCATTATTAACAATACATTTAATAAGCTTGGAGAAGAAAACTAAAACATATTTTAGAAAACCCATAGTTTGATAAATTCTTGAATCAGGCTAGTTTCCTTACATAATATTTGTGTAGAACTTGTTCTGAAGCAAGGTCTAGGGGAATTCACATATAGATCTGAACAAAAATATTATTCATTTGAACCTCATCATATGAGTGAAACATACAAACTTAAACCTTTTGAGTAATAATTGGGGGAAGTTTGGATTATAGTGTGAATTGTTGTTTCTTATTCTTTGTTCTAATTGTTTAGTGTGAAATGTACAATTTACACTTCAAATACTTGCTATAAGTGTGCTGCGACTGTGTGAAAGCTTTAATATCATATCACTGAATCTGAAAAGATATTCTGCTCATTAAAATGAGACACTTCTCACACATGTTCACATTTGAAAACTGGAAAGTTTCAGTATGCTTACTTAAGGAGGACATGCCATGTTTGTTTATCATACTGATTCTTACCAACTTGGCAAATCTGAGCAATCTAATATGAATACAAATAAGATTGGTCCATGCAGCAATGGAACCGATCTTATTCACTGTGCCACATTTCCTATCCTGGTTCAGCAATTAAATTTCTTACTTCTGGATCATACTGTTTTGAGACCATGTAAATATGAATGATGGTTATTTTATTTATTATTATTTACTTCATTTATATTCCACCCTTCTCACCCCGCAGGGGACTCAGGGCGGATTACAATGCAACATATAGACATAGAACATTTAGACCGAGACACAGAGGCTACTGACATTCCAGCTTCTAACCACCAGGAGGAGCTGTCGCATTCCTTCACATATTTCCTGGAGATATTTATGGCCTCTTAAATCAGTTAAAATTAGCCTCCCACAACGTGGTACCTTAATTTCCTACTTGACAGATGCAACTGTCTTTCGGGTTGCAAAGGTCGGCAACAAGCTACACTTAATTGGTTGAGAGCTCACCCCAACCCGGGCAGGTCTAAGGAGCTAAGGAGCTAAGGGCTATAAACTCCCATTTACAACAGATTTATGATCATTCTAGAAGAACAATTGCAGTAGATGAAGATGGTGTCATCTCTAAAAGGTGTTCCGTTTCCTGAAGCCACCCAATTACCCATAACTCAAGCAGTCTGGAGTCCCACCAGTTCCTTGCCTCTATGTAGGCCTGTAGCTGGGGGTGTGTTCACCCCCCTACCCCACCCCCGCTACAGGCCTACATAGGATTTTTTTTTCAGTTTAAAAAACATGGTTTACTCATGAATTTTAACCAGTTAACCAATTCATGAGTAAACCAGGGTTTTAAAAATATGGAACATTTTCGGAGGTGCAGTTGAACCCTTAATCTGTCAGTGAAAATCAGAAAATGTTCTGATATTGCTAATAGACACCTCATCAAGCCATTGCTTGGACTGAATATAACAGGTGAAACAGGTTGGCACTTTCAAAAGTAGTTTGAAAGCCAATATGGCTGGATATGGTGGAGAAAATCCACCAAAGAGTGACATAATGTTTAGCATTAAAGCGGTTTTGGTACTTTCTTGCAGGAGTACGGTCAGAGAGTGATGCTGCACACGTGTAGAGCTTAGAAAAGTGGGTTTCTGTGCCAAGAATCAGGCAGGCACAAGCTCCGTGAATGTAACACTATGATTGGTGCTTCTAGCACAGGCAGTGATTTGCCAAAGTACACCCCGTGCCTAGCGTAAGATAACGTAGGCTCAGATTGGTCAAACAGTGCAAAGCATGAGGTTTGTTTACCTTAGTGCCAAATGGGTGAGAACTGCGCATGAGCAGAGGGATTCTGCCCCCTCCGTTGCTGGCAAAGGAGTATGCAGAAGCCAAATGTTGCAAACTGGGAACACAGGAGTCCCAGCCACTGATAGTTGCACTGTGGGAAAGACTACCATAGATCTGTTCATTGTTCTAACACATAGAGGGGATTAAGATGTGATGCAAATGAAAATGTTATGTTTAATTGGATTAATGAAAGGTTCTGTAACACCAGCCAATGATGTTTCTGAAATGATCATGAAGGAGGGCGGGCTTTTGTGGATGCCGCCATGAGGGGTATAAATGCTTTGTGTTAAGGATGACCGGGGCCGTTTGCCCTGATCGCAGCTTGTTCTGTTGGCAGACCCACCAGCTGGTGTTGAACCTCAATAAATCTCTTTGATTTCACGTTGAGCAGTGAAGTTGTTGCGTGATTCCTCATCCCTGCGCCCGCACGTCCATGCCGCCGTTTTGGTAAGAAGTGACTTGCCACTTGGAGTTCCATAACTCCCAATTTGCTGCTACATCTTTGGTGACCCCGACGTGATCCCAAAAGGCAATTTAGACGGGTCTGAGGTGAGAAAGGCGCAATCCAGTTTCCTGGACGGCTCTCGCTCTCTAGCGAGGAGGTGAGATGACCCAGGAGGGCTGAGACCGGGGCCCCAACACTGACCGGCTTGCCTGGCTCGTCCCAAACCAACGCCTGCTGACACGAGAGACCGCAACTGACGCGACTGCCGGTGAACCCAGAGACCAGAGAAAGTCCGGAGGGGGCAGCTTGTGAAAGCCGCCTCTAGTGAGAAATTCCGGCAAGCAGAAACCGGGGGTACCTTCCAGGTGCCTAGCGAGCAATCCGGTAGCAGAAAGCGCGCAGAAAAGTCGGGGGTGGCGGAAGTCCCAAGCACCTAGTGAGTAATCCGACGCAATTGAGTGGTGACGAGGGAGACGTCCCGAGGTCTGCAGGAATCGGCAAGTATAGATTTTTTCAAACACTAACACGTAAGGAACACACATTGGGTTGGGGGTGAGCACTGAAGTGATCTTTGATCTTTGGCCAGAGAGATGGGGGGTGCAAGATCAAAGCAGGAGAAAGAGACCCCTTTGAAATGTGTGTTAGACAATTGGGACAGGTTTTGTCTGTTGGCAGTAGAGGGAAAGCCCCAAGATCTGAAAGCGTTTGAACTCAGAAATCTGTGCACAGAGATTTGGCCCGCTGTCCAAGAGATTAGCTGGCCAAAATCAGGGTCCTGGGATTTGAGGAAGTGTAGGCAACTTGAATACTGTTGTTTCGAAGTCCATCCAAATGATCAATGGATTTACTCCGCAACATGGGAACGGATGGTTGCAGAGGGTGTTTGGTGGGCAGGCCCAAAGGGGCGTGAGAAGAAAGGTTGTTTTGTTACCCAAAAGGCAGGGAGAAAGCCTCCGGTTCTCCCGGCAGAGCCGGAAGACCTTCCACCCTTGAGAAGACCAAGGGAAAGACATATTGCCATCACTGGAGCGGGGGAGGCCACTGCGCCTCCGCTCTATGCAAGTTTGAACGTCCCAGAGCAAGCCCAAGCCGTAGCCCCCACCCTTGGGACAGGCCCAGCCGTCCAGATGACGTCCCCGGCTGTGACGCAATCTGAGGCGGTCCTCCCTGTTCCGGCTGCACCAATCCCGTCCGTCCCCACAGCGCCGATCCCGGCGAGTCAAGCACTCCTTCCTGTTCCCATCGTGCCAATTTCAAGCCCAATGAATCCCCCAATGACTTTTCAACTCGAATTAGGGAGCCTGCCAACTGCGGGTCCAAGCGGGATGTTTCCATCAGCCCTGGCAATGTCCCCAACCGCTGCGGCCCCTTTAATTCAGCCACAAGCGGCAATGACCTACCCTGTTCCCCGTTCAGAATGCAACCCGTTTTGTGAAAAACCACCTGCATACCAGGCCCCTCTCTCAAAGGAAAGACATTATCCCCTAGAAGAAGCAAGGGAGATAGAAAGAGGAGCGAGATGGCCCACCCCAAGTGTCAAAAGGATGATAGCGCGTCTCAAGACGAAGAGGGGGAGGAAGAATACTCCGGAGCCTCGGGGGGGGGGTGATAGCGCAATCCCCCAGAGCCAGAAGGAGCAGCTCCTTTGAGTCCGCAAGAGCGATAGAGCGCTCTCCGGAATTAAGCAGAAGAAACAGTGTGAGACAAGCAGCTTCCCCAATTCGAACCAGAAGCAAGTCCAGGGTTCAGGAAGCAAGGCAAGCAGAGGAAGAAGAGAGGGAGGTCTTGGAGCTACCTATCAGACAGGTGCCGTTGCTGGACGTGCACAACAGGGTCATGCAAGCTTATCAGATAGTCCCATTTTCAAGTAGTGACGTGTTTAATTGGAAACATAATACTCCTCCATATTCTGAACAACCAAAAGTTATGGCGGATCTGTTGGGAGGCATAATTGCAACGCATGATCCGACCTGGTGGGACTGCCGGGCAGCTGTTAAATGCCCTGTTCACTGCGGCAGAGAAAAGAAGCATTATCAACCAAGCTAGGCTGATAGCTCAAGCATGACATGGGCAAGTGGAAGCAGTTGCATTTGGGAATGCCAGATTCCCGACGGAGCAAGATCCGAGATGGGATCCGAATGATGCGGATCAGAGGGACAGAATTAGAGACTTTCAGCAAATACTCTTAAAAGCAATCAGGAAGGGCCCACCCCGGCCTTCCAGTATTCAAAAGATACAAGGGGTTCAACAGGACAAAGTTGAGACGCCTGCGCGTTTCTAGAACGTCTAGAGGAAGCATACAGGAAGTACAGGCCCTACAATTTAGAGCAAAGCGACGGAGGGTTGCTCTCACACAATCCTTCATTTCCCAATCATCTGCAGACATCAGAAAGAAAATACAGAAACAGACAGGGTTTTTGGGAAAGAATTTGAATGAACTGTTGGCAATAGCTGATCAGGTGTTCATGGCAAGAGAGCAAGTAGAGGAAGAAAAGAAAGATAAGAAGAAAAGAGAGGGATACAGAGTTTTGGTGAGCATGTTGGATGAAAGGTCAGGAAGAGGAAGGGGAAATAGTCGTGGAAGAGGGTCAGGAAGAGCAAATGATGGAGGACAGTTTAAGTTGGGCCGAAATCAGTGTGCCCGCTGTAAGAAAGAAGGCCACTGGCGAAAAGATTGTTTGGAAGAAATGTCAGGAGAAAGTGATGCAAGTCCAAAAAGAGCCAAAATACCAGTTAGAGGGTCAGGAAGAGCAAGAGGAAGAGGCAGGGGAAGTTATAGGCCTTATGAGAAGGCTGTTGTGGCTGCTGCTGTGCAGGAAGAAGCAGAGTGGGAAGATGAATGTTGAAATGTTGGCAAAGCTTTTCTGTTGCTTGACCCAGATGAGCCTTTGGTTGCCATGGAAGTGGAAGGTCAGCGCATAAAGTTCCTAATAGACACAGGAGCGGACAAATCTGTAGTGAACAAAAAAATAGCATCCCTTAGTAATCAGCAGATCAAGGTTGTTGGTGTATCAGGCAAGCCACAGAAGTGTCCTTTGTTACAAAAGAGAAGGTGCAACATTGCGGGCAGGGAAGTGATACATCAATTACTGTATGTACCAGAATGTCCTATCCCCCTACTGGGAAGAGACATCTTGGCGAAGACAAGGGCAAGATTGGAGTTTTTGGAGACAGGCCAATTGGAACTCACCGTCCCAGGGCAAGAAGAGTACATATTGTTTAGAGTGAAACAGGTCAGGAAGAAAGAGATACTTTGGTGTTGGGAACAAACTCCCCGGGTTTGGGCAGAAGATAACGAACCAGGAATGGCGAAAAATGTTGCCCCTGTGGTGATACAGATAAGAACTGGTCAGCTTCCCGTGAGAAAGGCCCAATACCCTTTCAGTAGAGATGCTGTAGAAGGAATTCAAGAAGAGTTACATAGACTGTTGCGTCATGAGATCATAGTCTATTGTGAATCCCTTTGGAATTCGCCCCTCCTTCCTGTCCGTAAGCCAGATGGGAGGTTCCGAGTTGTCCTAGATCTTAGAGCTGTCAATCAAGCCACAGTGTCATTAACTCCTGTCGTTCCAAATCCATATATTATGATGAGTTTAATTCCAAGGACAGCAATCTGGTTCTCAGTACTAGATCTCCGAGATGCTTTCTTCTGCATTAGACTAGCCCCTATTTCACAGCCAATATTCGCCTTCCAATGGGAAGCCCCTAAGGGAGGACAGAGACGTCAGGCGACTTGGACCAGATTACCTCAAGGTTATCATTCTTCACCGACCATTTTTGGTCAGGCCCTAGCTAAAAACTTGTCAGATTTTGAAATTCCAGAGACTGAAGGAGTGTGGCTTCAGTATGTTGACGACCTGCTGGTCGCCACAAAGACTGAGGAAGGATGTAAACATTACACTTTAGAACTGTTGAAAGTGTTGGAAGAGAAAGGGTACAAAGTGTCCAAAAAGAAAGCTCAGTTATGTCAAAAGAAAGTCAAGTATTTAGGCTTTGGTCTAACCCAGGGAAGCAAGGTTTTGGAAGTTGAGAGAAAAGGAAGTCATCTGTGCAATCCCAACTTCCAAAGATAGAAGACAAACAAGAGAGTTCCTAGGAACCACCTCTTATGTAAGACATTGGATTCCCAGCTATGCAGTCATTGCAAAGCCATTGTACCAAGCAACCAAGGGAAGTAATCAGGATCCATTTGTGTGGACAGAGGACTGTGACCAGGCTTTCAGAACACTGAAGGAAGCTGTCATATCACCTCCAGCACTAGGGCTGCCAGACTTAGACAAACCGTTCTATCTCTTTGCTGCAGAGAGAGATGGGACAGCGATAGGGGTTCTTTCACAAAGTTTAGGTACATGGCAACGCCCTGTAGCCTATCTTTCAAAGCAGTTAGACACAGTAGCAAGGGCTGTTTGAGGGCTGTTGCAGCTGCGGTAGACTTAATCAGAGAAGCTACCAAGCTCACACTAGGGAGATCATTGACAGTGAGAGTCCCACATCATGTCAAAGCATTGCTAGATTCCAAAGGGCCACGCTGGCTGACAAATGAGAGACTGACTAAGTATGAAGGGGTTCTCTGCAATAACCCCCTCGTTTCCTTGGAGATGTGCCAAACATTAAATCCGGCAACACTTTTGCCTAGCCCCTCAGAGCCCTCACATCATGACTGCATAGAGACAATGGACTTGATTTATTCCAGTAGACCCGATTTGCGTGATTTCCCTTGGGAACTGGTAGATTTAACCCTTTACACAGATGGGAGTAGTTTCATAAGAGGGAGAGCGTTATGCTGGCTATGCTGTCGTTACCTGGGAAGATGGTGTTCTCGAGGCAGAACCATTGCCCCCAGGGACTTCGGCCCAACTGGCTGAGCTAATTGCATTAACTCGTGCTTTGAAACTAGCAGAAGGGCAAAGGGTTAATATCTATACGGATTCTCGTTTTGCGTTTTTAACGCTACATGCTCATGGGGCACTGTGGAGGGAAAGAGGCTTTTTGACTTCTGCTGGAAAGGCGGTCAAATATGCAGATGAAATGTTGGCCCTGTTGGATGCTATTTGGCTTCCTAGTAGAGTCGCTGTTATGCACTGTAAATCACATCAAAAAGGAAATGACCCGGTGGTTCAAGGGAATAGGTTAGCGGATCTGACTGCCAGAGAAGTAGCTATGCAGAAACCCACACCTGTAATGTTAAATCTCACGGACTCAGGACCCAAAGTGGAGAAATGTAATTACACTAGACAGGAAGAGGAATGGGCCCTGAGCGAGGGAGGAGAATGGGAAGAGAGCTTCATCAAAATGCCAGATAACCGCGTATTTGTCCCTAAGACAAAAGCGTGGCACATAGTACAGTTTTACCATGAGAACACACTTAGGGAAGAGCGCCCTGGCAGCGCTCCTGGAGAGGCAAATGTTCATCAACAGTCTGCACAGCTTGACGGCCGCGGCTGCGCAGAGATGTTGGACATGCGCCAAGAACAACCCCAGAGAAGGTCCTTTGAAAGCGCCTGGAATACAGTATCAAGGGAATTGGCCCTTTGAAGTTTTGGTGACAGACTTTACAGAAATGCCCATGAGTGGAAGCTTCCGTTATTTGTTGGTCTTTGTAGGTTCATACACTGGTTGGATTGAAGCTTTTCCTACACGTACAGAGAAATCAGCTGAGGTAGTAAAGGCACTCATGAAAGACATTATTCCTAGATTCGGCATGCCTTTACAGATAGGCTCAGATAACGGGCCTGCGTACGTACACCACGTGGTACAAGGACTGTGTAAACTATTAGGTATCACGTGGCGTCTTCATTGTGCGTACCACCCGCAATCATCTGCTAGGGCAGAAAGAGCCAACAGAACTCTAAAGAACTGTTTAGCAAAGATTTGTCAAGAGACTAGGTTAAACTGGAGGCTGGCGTTACCTTTGGCTCTGTTGAGAGTCAGGTGCACGCCCCACAAGAAGTCAGGACTTTCACCTTTTGAGCGTTTGTATGGAAGGCCTCCATTGAACTTAAAGACTATGTGTGGACTATCTTCGGACAGCCATGTGCTGGGACACCAGCAAACTTTGCAAGATGTGCAGATGTTAGGGAAACAGTTAGAGAGGATTAGCCAGTATACAGCAGACTTGCACCCACCTATCCCTACTACCTCTCTGCATTCCTTTTCAGTTGGCGAGTCCGTGTTGGTCAAGGAATGGAGCGTTCGTCCTTTGATGCCCAGATGGCGTGGTCCGTTCACCGTGCTGTTGAGCACACCAACGGCAGTCAAGGTCGAAGGAATTCGCCCGTGGGTCCACTACACTCGGGTGAAGAAAGCACCGGTTGTTTTGGAGTCTTCCGTGGATCCAGACAACCCCCTAAAGTTAAGGATTTACAAAAATCAGCAAACCCCTGTTTGAGGGGTAAGGAGAAGGCCACAGAAGAGTCGTCTGAGATCAACACACCCACTGCCAGTTATTGTGGTCCAACGCAAGAGAGATGGACAGAGCCAAAGGCACTCTCACTGTGGTGGTGGCTTAGCATCCTAATGGGACAGCGTTACAGGAGTGAGCGCCCCGTGGGAGTAAGGACAGTGTTTGGATACATGGCTCTGATATTGACATTGTACATTACTGGGACACATGTGGGGTGGGATCAAATATGTTTCATAAGCTTGTTACTAACATGTCACATGAATTAGGTTTGAATTCATGCTGGATTTGCAGCCACGGGCCCTCGAGCCATAGGCAGGGATGGCCGATTGTCCCAAGCGCAGTTTTGACATTGAAAGGGTGGAATGACACCAAATGTAAGCAAGAACACTTGGGAAGGGACGTGGACCAGGCTCAGTTTATGCTCACGCACCGTTCTCCTGCGTTGGAAGCATCTCTATGCTTCAGATGGAAGGATGATGGGAGAATATATGAAACAGGAAGTCAGAGACTTGGCATGTATGAGCGTTTCAGGCATGTTGAGCTAGGCTCTTATCCTGCATGTAATCACACGATTACTGTGCATAGCAGATACAGGGTAAGTTGTGGCCAGAAGACAAAAGGTGTTTGGACTTGGGGATGGGAGATTTCAAATTGCACTCACATATTGTTTGGAAATCATCATGAGAATGCTATAGTGAACTTGGCCCAGAATTTGCCAGCCAGACGCACAGGGCTCCGTGCGACTGGGCTGCCCACTGGTGTGGTTTGGATCTGTGGAAAGTGGGCGGGGTCATTGCTTCCTGTGGCTTGGAGTGGAGTTTGTACCCTTGGCACATTGCGGCCTGGGGGCTTGAGAGTGATTCCCAAGATGACACCTGTTACTAATTTGTACATGCATGTCCAGAAGCATTCACCTGATGAGGTGAAGCGTTATGGGTATGACCCGGATAAGACTTTTCTTACTGAAGCACAGAGGCTTGCAGCAATTATGGCCCCCCAGGTGGGTGTGGCTTGGAATGTTAAACAACTGCGTATCTTATCATATGGCTTGGAATCTTTGGCCAATGATACTCTGAAAGGGATGTCCTCTTTGCAGGTAGAGGTAGATTCCCTGGCAAGAATTGCGATGCAACAGAGATTAGCTTTGGACTACCTTCTGTCCAAGCAAGGCGGGTTCTGTGTGTGGTTAAACACAACCTGTTGTCATTTCATAAATAAGTCTGGTGACATTGAACTTGACCTGGTCAAGATTCAGGGTGTTGCTAGAGAGGTGCAAAAGACTTATGAAGCCCCAGGTGATTTCTGGAGCTATTTGATGAGCTGGCTTCCGAATTTTCAATGGCTACGCTCACTTGTGATGTTAATCATAGTGATATTCTGTTCTGTAATGATTGTCCTGTGCTGCCTACCGTTAATGCTGAAATGTTGTGCTTTTGCAATGCAGAAATCCGTAGGTGCAGTGAAAAGTGTGCACACAGTCAAAACTGTGCAAACCATGGTCAAGAGAGATTGGAGAGTGGATTGGTCCTCTTGAGGGGTTCCAGACGTGTGTGTAGGTAATTTCATGTGATGAATTACCCACAAAAAAGAAAAATTCTGGAATAAAGCGGTTTTGGTACTTTCTTGCAGGAGTACGGTTAGAGAGTGATGCTGCACACGTGTAGAGCTTAGAAAAGTGGGTTTCTGTGCCAAGAATCAGGCAGGCACAAGCTCCGTGAATGTAACACTATGATTGGTGCTTCTAGCACAGGCAGTGATTTGCCAAAGTACAACCCGTGCCTAGCGTAAGATAACGTAGGCTCAGATTGGTCAAACAGTGCAAAGCATGAGGTTTGTTTACCTTAGTGCCAAATGGGTGAGAACTGCGCATGAGCAGAGGGATTCTGCCCCCTCCGTTGCTGGCAAAGGAGTATGCAGAAGCCAAATGTTGCAAACTGGGAACACAGGAGTCCCAGCCACTGATAGTTGCACTGTGGGAAAGACTACCATAGATCTGTTCATTGTTCTAACACATAGGAGGGGATTAAGATGTGATGCAAATGAAAATGTTATGTTTAATTGGATTAATGAAATGTTCTGTAACACCAGCCAATGATGTTTGTGAAATGATCATGAAGGAGGGTGGGCTTTTGTGGATGCCGCCATGAGGGGTATAAATGCTTTGTGTTAAGGATGACCGGGGCCGTTTGCCCCTTATCGCAGCTCGTTCTGTGGGCAAACCCCACCAGCTGGTGTTAATCAATAAACCTTTGATTTCACGTTGAGCAGTGAAGTTGTTGCGTGGTTTCTCATCCCTGCGCCCGCACGTCCATGCCGCCGTTTTGGTAAGAAGTGACTTGCCTCTTGGAGTTCCATAACTCCCAATTTGCTGCTACATCTTAGAGGCTGGCCTGTAGCCCGGGAAGGGGGGGGGGGTAACCCTTAAGTGCCAACCTGTTTCAATTGTTATATTCATTCCAAGCAATGACCTGGTGAGGTGTCTATTGGTCTATTGGTAATGGCAGAATATTTTACTGATTTCCACTGACAATTTGCGCTCTGGATACATTAAAATGGCAGCCAATAGTAATTTTCTGCGTGTATAGTTTATGAAGAAAATAACCACTATGTTCCTAGGTCACAAACAAAAAGCTGCAAGAGAATGGCCCTCTTTAATTAAAAATCCCTTCAAGTGCTAATGTTTGCTGCAGTAAAAAGCACAAAACAGACTTGATGGCTTGTGTCCCAATATTTTAATCTTTGTCAGAGCAAAAAGGCAGGGTGTTGTTCTTCAGTGGCAAAACCTTATGATAAACTAGTCTCGCCACCATGGTATTGATTCATTATGTTAACAGCTAAGCATTTCTTATAATTTATGACTACAATGCATTTACTGAAGTTTATATCACTATGTTCAGAAAGACATTAGTGATTGTTTAATTCTGTTTAGAAGGGTGACATTGGAAGGACAAATTTGTTTGAGTATGCAATGTTTCAACTGCATTGAAATGTTCTACAATCAGACAACTTTGGCAATGGTTGAATATGCGAAGCTTGCTTAAGGTTATTTTGGGATGCAAGAAACACATTAGTCTTTAAATGTAATTTGTACATTTGCAAAGAGATTTCATGTGTAACAAGAGAATGATATTTAACCAGACACATTCCTGTGTATTCTACAGAAACTCATTTCCTCTAGAAATCAAAGCTGTAAACTAGGTTTCTGCTTCTTTTGTATAGCAACTGAATTGACCAGCCAAACAAGGATGGCATTTCTGTTCTGTCAGCTTGCCTTCAAAAATCTGCTATACGATTCTTATCTTTAACTCTGCTTTATGGCATCTATTTTATACTGTTTTTTGGTATGTTTCTCCAAATTCAGACTCACTCATCTTCTAAGATCTTCATTGGATGTGGATTAATCCAATAGGGGCATGGACCAGACTTATTCTTTCAAAGTGACATTCAGAGTTTTCTGCAATTCCCCCTTTAAGAAGTATTAACAGCTCTTCATTCTTGAAGATGACATATACATCTTCAAACCAAACCAAATACAACATTGAAACATGAGGTTAAGATCACTTGAACCTTTAAAAATTGAAATTCATGACAAAAATGTACGACAAAATTCACTTAATTTTATTATACACCTTACACACCTAACCTGAAGGCAATTTTATACACTTTTTTTTACTAATTTTGTGCATGAAACAAAGTTTATATAACAATCAGAAAGCAAAGGTGTCATTATATCAGCCACCCATATGAACAATATCGAATTTTGGCATATTTTGGATTTCTGAATTCATCCTGTATTCTTGTGCACTAGGGAAAGGCTATAGAAATAGTCATTCAAACTTACAGGAATGAGAAATAGAATTGTGTATAGTAGTGTTTTTCAAATTGTGCTCCTCCAGGTGCTTTGGATGGAGAAGCAGAGTTTGAGAAACACTGGTGTATAGAGTAGGATCTGAGTGTGTGAAACCTTAAAGATTAAAGAAACTCTTGAAGATTACCAATGGTGTTGAATTGACAATGAATTACACAACCAAGGAGAGATTCTGAGACATATGTGGGAAAAATAAGACTTCTTTCTGATCTAACCTCCCTCATCTGTCTAGATGCTAATTTCCCTTCCCCACCCTATCCAACTTGGTGGATTTTATTTGCAGTTCAGAGAAAGATCAATGCAATATTAAACTATATGTTCTATGTCACTAGTAGCTTGGACCATAGTGCAATACTGTAAATACACCCTTACTGATAAAACAGAGATACTATTCAGGCCAAAACTTAATGACATTATGAAGCCATTACTCAGATATTAGGTAGGATATTATTTAGATTTCTTGTTCTTAAGTTGAATTGGTATGTACTGTAAGTCTAAATAATATCCTACCTAATATCTGAGTAATGGCTTCACTATTCTTATGGCACCATTCCATGTTTCTTAGGAATTTAGGAATAACTTTTATGACCTCCAACAGCTGCTTTTTTGCTCTTATATTTAGACCTTTGCTTGATTTGTGTGACATCTTCTTGCTCTTTCATTTATTTCTAAAATGAGAAGATAAACTTTTTTTCCTGATGTACTGATCAAAGAAACTTGTCAGATCAGATGTAATTGATAATTGACTTGATTTTTTCTTTTAAATTGAGCCATGATTATTAAAAGAGACTACTTATGAATTCTTAATTAGAGTGACTGTAATCAAAGATAACCACCATTTGCCCCAGCGATTTTAACACTTCAACAAGGAAGACCAATTATAATGATTAGACTCTTGGCTCTTGTTTAATATTTTGTAAAATTCGCTTTTTATAAAGCCACAGCCTTTTAATAACTCTGCAGAATGGAAGTATGTTTCTTTATAAACAAACAAAAAAGGAACTAAAAACCCTTCAATGCCCATGAGCAAGTGATTAAAGTTACCACTTTACCTCAAGACATTTGAAAGATAAACATGGAAGATTTTGATTTTTATACAAAGGTTTATCTTAGCTGCCAGTAATTGTTATGGATTCCCATTACTGGAAAGCATAATGTACTGCAAAATTGAGTTTCAGTTTTGTGATATTTTCCTTAAATAGTATTACTAGGTTGTTGTAGGTTATTAGTATTACTAGAGCACAGAATTAGTCTCAATCATGGATATATGAAACATGTCAAGCTATAACTGAAGTCAAGCTGTGGGGAAATCCAAACCAAAGGAATAGATGGGTATATGTGTTGTCTTAATCTGAATTTATATAACAAATGCATCATTTCAATCAAACTAATTTTCATTCTCATTGTTCCAACCCCCCAGGACTTTAATAATCATCATCATCATCTTTATTTGTACCCCGCCACCATCTCCCCAAAGGAACTGGGGTGGCTCAAAGAAGCACTCAAGTGCCACATGCAGCCAACAATACATAACTATAAATACTACGACATAAGTATAATCAACAGTGCATAAAAATCTCATTAATAAAATTATAAAAAATTGAAAATTATGAAATTCCTAAAATGCAGTGGAACCTCCCAACCTTCTATCTGTCATAACAATCAATCAAAGTGTGGGAGAGTACTATCAATGATTCATCACATTGATATATAAAGTCAATATTCCATGGCAGTTGCATGACCACCAATAAAAGCAACATGCCAGTGTGAGCCCCTTCACTACCACATGTTTCTCCATTCACAGAACTGCGCTGATTTTCCAGTCCATGATCCTACATTCATATTTCCACATAACCTCTCAACGCTGCACTCTC
>JARBWK010002179.1:0-15879 GCA_030556195.1 Anolis apletophallus
TTTATTTATTCATTTTCATTCATTGGAACAAATTTGGCAGAAATACCCGATATGCCCACATTTGAATACTGGTGGGGTTGGGGGAATTTATTTTGTCATTTGGGAGTTGTAGTTGCTGGGATTTATAGTTAGCCTACAATCAGCATTCTAAACTCCATCAATGCTGGCATTGAACCAAACTTGGCACATAGAACTCCCATGACCCACAGAAGCTACTGGAAGGATTTGGTGGGCATTGACCGGAAGTTTTGGAGTTGTAGTTCACCTACATCCAGAGAGCACTGTGGACTCAAACAACGATGGATCTGGACCAAGCTTGGCATGAATACTCTATATGCCCAAATGTGAGCACTGGTGGAGTTGGGGGAAAACAGAACTTGACATTTGGGAGTTGTAGTTGCTGGGATTTATAGTTAAACTACAATCAAAGAGCATTCTAAACCCCAACGATGGAATTGAGCCAAATTTCCTACACAGAACTCCCACGACCAAGAGAAAATACTGTGTTTTCTGATGGTCTTTGGTGACACCTCTGACACACACCTCCTAGCGAATCCACCCAGTGGTCCGAACCCCCAGGTTGAGAAATGCTGGGCTAGAGCTATCATTGCTGATAGGGGATACAATATAAGATATCTTTTGCAAAGCTTAGAAAAGTTACTTTTTGGAACTACAGCTCCCAGAACCATGCAGCTATTATCCATTATCCAGTATGAATTGACTTTATTAATGGAGATACTATGTTTGATCTATTGTTTTGAACTTTGCTAATTCATGTTAGCTGGTGCATAGTTTCATCGTGAAATCTGTTGACCGTGTCAATAAATTGATTTATTAACAACACTTTTCTGATGAAAAAGTCTGTACTATGACCCCTCTTCTGAGCGAAATTCCTGTCCCGTCTCCAACAACACTGCAGCATTTTCCATTGATAACATCATGGCATTATGATACCGTCTGGCAATAGTGTCACTAGCTAATAGTAAAACATGGTGAAACAATGACATCATGTCTATAAAGAGTCACAAAGAAATGCTACGTATTACTAAGGCCAGATTTGGGGAGAAAAAGATTGAAAACACTAGCGGTGTTTGGGTTCATTTCAGCTGTCCTGAGCCTGTGAAATTTGGATGGCTTTCCTATTTTTTTCTTTCCAGTGGTTTGTAATGAGAAAACATCTATCTGAAAAAAACAAAAACAAAACAAAATTCCAATTTGTCCTCTGATCTTTCCTGGATTCCTTTACCACATTTAACATTTTCCAAAGTATTTACAAAAAGGCGCAAGCACTGTAGGCACATGAAGAAAAAACTCTGCCGTTCAAGAACTATATGGAATGCAAGGGTATTTTCAAGAGGGATGGTCAATAATAAGGCAATTCTGCACATCACAATTTAACTTTCCATTGGGACTGCCTTGATGTTTATAAGCACTGTCTTTTAAAGTCTGAGGCTCACAAGCACTATGGATCCTCAAAGTTTTGAACTTTTGGAGTGTTTGGGAATGTCAGTAAATAATAGAATTGTAAATAAATGTCAGTAAATAATAATTGCACCGGGAATGTGGCGCAGCTGGCTGGGAGTCAGCTGCATAAGATCTCTACTGTAGTAAGCAGGGGGCAACACCGTGTGATTCAAACAATACACAACGGAGGGTTACTAACAAAATAGAAACAACCTTATTCAATATCAAAAATATCTTATTTCATTAACAGTATTAATGTTAGGTTCAACACATTGAGTTCAACACAATTCATTAACATTACAAATTTCAAATTCAATACATAGAGTACAACACAGTATTATCCCAAAGGATCATAGTAGGACATATATGGTACTTTGTCACACTCACAAAATTAGTTATAGCATTCTGCAAATTGTTTACCTTGACTTTCAAAAGGCTTTTGACAAAGTCCCTCACCAAAGGCTCCTAAATAAGCTCTTCAGCCATGGAATCAGAGGACAGGTCTTATCCTGGATTGGAACCTGGCTAAACTGTACGAAACAAAGGGTGGTAATAAATGGACACTTCTCTGGATGGAAGAGGTGAGAAGTGGCATACCCCCAAGGTTCAGTTTTAGGACCGTTACTTTTTAATTTATTCATAAATGATCTGGATGTAGAAGTAAATTGTGAGGTAGCAAAGTTTGCAGATGACACTAAACTGTTCAGGGTAGTTAAAAATGAAACTGACTGTAAGAGCTCCAGAAAGATCTCTCGAAATTGAGTGAATGGGCAACAAAGTGGCAAATGCAGTTTAACCTAAACAAGTGTAAAGTCATGCACATCGGGGCAAAGAACCCCAACTACACCTACCAATTGATGGGGTCAAAGCTTTCTGAGACAAACCAGGAAAGGGATCTTGGGGTTTTGGTGGACAGCTCAATGAAGATGTCAACCCAGTGCGCAGCAGCAGCGAAAAAGCAAATTCTATGCTTGGCATGATCAGGAAGGGAATTGAAAATAGGTCGGCAAATGTTGTATTGCCTCTCTACAAATCTATGGTGAGGCCACATCTGGAGTACTGTGTACAATTCTGGTCACCGCACCTCAAGAAGGATATAACGGAACTGGAAAAGGTACAGAAAAGGGCAACAAAAATGATCCAAGGGATGGGGCAGCTCCCTTATGAAACCAGGTTGCAACGCCTTGGTCTTTTCAGCCTTGAAAGACGGCGTTTAAGAGGTGACTTGATCGAAGTGTATAAAATCATGCATGGGATAGAAAAGGTGAATAAAGAAAAATATTTTTCTCTGTCACACAACACTAGGACTAGGGCACTCCCTGAAGCTCCAAGGTAGGAAAGTTAGGACTAATAAAGGGAAATATTTCTTCACCCAGAGGGTCATTGGGTTATGGAACTCACTTCCAGAAGAGGTTGTGACAGCTGTCAGCCTGGACAGCTTCAAGGCAGGATTAGACAGATTCATGGATACCAAGGGAATCGGTAGTTACTGAAATGGACATTCAAGTGCCACCTCTTGTGTTGATGGAGGCAGGCAGGATTTTCCCCGGGTACTGGTTGTGGGGGGTCGGGAGCAGGTGAGTGTTTTGCCCTCCTTTCTGCTAGAGATCCCCGTCTACAACTGGTGGGCCACTGTGCGACACAGAATGCTGGACTAGATGGGCTGAGGCCCGATTCAGCATGGCTCTTCTTATGTTCTTATGTTCTTATGTAAATAGTTCAGGATAATCGCTAGGCTCCAACTCAGAACGCAGTACCTTGAGTGGATATTGCTGCTTTACGTGTGTCCGAGTGGAAATACGAGGAGAAAAGCCAGTGGTAAGATGATCCGTTACTGAGTCACGGTTCCGTAGAATATGGTTCCTCAAATAATTCAAGTGTGGGTGTTGTAATATCCAGGAAATTTCATTGTGAAAACTCAGAGTTTCTGTGTATGTGTGTATATTGCAGCTTAAAGGCACACAACAACAACAACAAAAACCTTACTGAATGTAATAGGGACTATTTTTGAATAATCAAATATAAGATTGAACTGCAAGCAATCCAGACTCATAGAATCAGAATTGGAAGAGATCTTGTGGGCCATCCAGTCCAACCCACTTCCAAGAAGCAGGACAATCGCGTTCAAAGTACCCTCGACAGATGGCCATCCAGCCTCTGTTTAAAAGCATCCTTAGAAGGAGCTTCCACCACTTTCCGGGGCAGAGAGTTCCACTGCTGAACAGCTCTCACAGTCAGGAAGTTCTTCCTAATGTTCAGGTGGTATCTCCTTTCCTGTAGTTTGAAGACACTGTTCCATATCCTAGTCTCCAGGGAAGCAGAAAACAAGCTTGCTCCCTCCTCCCTCTGATTTCCCCTCACATATTTATTTATTTATTTATTTGATTTATATTCTGTCACTCCCTACAGCTCAGGGCGGTTTACACAATTAAAATGGAAACACAATATAAACAATGATTCAAAACAGTAAACATTATTTACATGATAGCCATGTAAAAATTACATGGCTATCATGTCTCCTCTCAGCCTTCTCTTCTGCAGGCTAAACATGCCCAGCTCTTTAATCCACTCCTCGTAGGGCTTGTTCTCCAGATTCTTGATCGTTTGAGTTGCCCTCCTCTGAACACATTCCAGCTTGTCAATCTCTCTTTTCAATTGTGGTGCTCAGAATTGGACAGTGTGTGCATCTTCTTGTCGTTTTGGAGCAATTAGTCTTGTAATCCTATAAAATGCTCAGATGTAGATGGCTGTGAATACAGAAACCAATACTAATTCAGGACATAACAGCCGCTTTGTGCAGGATCTTGGGATGTCTGTAGCTTTTATAACTACCAACGTGCCAATAGGGACAGAAAAGATATATTGTCAGAGAAGTGTTAAGTGAAGAAAAATATCCCAACCCATCATTTTCCCCCAACTTGTTAGGCCATATATTCCATAAACTCAGCAATATGTGCTCTTGGCAGAACTTTAGTAAGATAGTTCAATTGTACGCAATCCAAGCTATAGCATTTTTAGGACGGCAGACAGACTTTCTTATAGACTTCCTGCCACCTGGCCAATGCATTCACTCTCTGCAATCAGCCTCCAGGTGCCATTAGACTTGAAAGGCTGGCAAATTCCAGTTCTCCATCCAGCCGTTATGCTGGTGGTGGCAGGTACAAGTGCTTGGGGAGAGGAAATGGACAGTAGATGAAATGAAAGGAAATGCTGAGGATTAGATAATTATCAATTATGCCAGTTTTCAACCATTTCCACTTTTTGGCTGAGATTTTAAACTGGAATGGAAGGTGTAAAGACTAGAGAAGAACAGCACGCTCCCTACATTCATACTGGAAACAAGGCACTGCTGGAGAATGCAAGGGATAATAATAATAATAATAATAATAATACAATAGGTCCTTCACATTAGGCCACCCTCAGTCCCCTTGTGGGGAGAAGGGCGGGATGGAAATATGTGTAATATGTAGTAATGAAATAAATTTAACATTTAACGTTTACAGTTTTGATTATTTGCAGATTTGATTAGTATGTTTATCTCTGGGAATCTCTGAATCCTTCAGGTAACAGTGTTTTTCAACCTTTTTTGAGCCGTGG
Source organism: Anolis apletophallus (assembly GCA_030556195.1). Lineage (NCBI taxonomy): Eukaryota > Metazoa > Chordata > Lepidosauria > Squamata > Anolidae > Anolis > Anolis apletophallus. Next base: position 5,062 of record JARBWK010002179.1, read on the forward strand.
CACATTTTTTACATTTACAAAATCCTGGGGCACACCACCAACCAAAATGACACAAAATGACACTCTAACACAGTAATACATATAGTTAATATGTTTTTAAATGTATTTATACACTCAGTGTGAAACCTGGACCTGTTTCAATGAACACAACATAGATATCCTGGCAGGAATGGCAGAAAGACACAAACTTCTCACACAGAACTCCCATAACCAAGAGAAAATACTATAAGAGTTTGGTGGGCATTGACCTTGGGTTTTGGAGTTGTAGTTCACCTATATCCAGAGAGCACTGTGAACTCAAACAATGTTGGATCAGGACCAAACTTGGCATGAATACTCAATATGCCCAAATGTGAACACAGATGGAGTTTGGGGAAAATAGACCTTGACATTTGGGAGTTACAGTTTCTGGGATTTATAGTTAACACACAATCAAAGAGCATCCTGAACTCTTGCAACAATGGAATTGAACCAAACTTGGCATATTGAACTCTCATTACCAACAGAAAGTACTGAAAGGGTTTGCTTGGGAATTGACTTTGAGTTTGGATGTTGTAGTTCACCTACACCCAGAGAGCACTGTGGACTCAAACAATGTTATGTTGTTGTTTGTTTTCTATCCAGAATCACAATGTTGGAAGGAGGCTCACCACTTTACGGTCCCTAAAACAGGCATGGGAAAACTTTGGCCCTCTGGGTGCTTTGGACTTCAATTCCCACCATTCCTAACAGCCTGAGGCCCTTTCCTGCTTAAATGGCTGAGGGGGGGGGGGGCTGAGGCTGCTAGGAATGGTGGGAGTTGGAGTCCAAAACACCTGGAAGGTCCAAGTTTACCCATGCCAGCTTTTGACAGAGACTTCTTCCTCCCCCTTCCCCTTCGCACCCTTTCTTCCCCCTCCTGCCGAACACTTACGTTTTCTTCTACACTGCTGCTTCTGCCGCCATTTTGATCCGATGGGGCAGTGTGAGTATGTTCAGGAGGGGAGGGGGGAGGGAGGAAGACGTGACCAGTGCGGGCGCTACTGTGCAGACTCGCCCCAGAGCAAAGCAAGGCAAAGCGAGCAGAGCAAAGCTGGGAAGAAGGGAGCCCGAGTGGAGAAAAAAAAGTGTTCGGCAGGAGCGGGAAGAAAGGGTATTGGAGCCTCCAATTTCCCACGGCACACCTGATGATCGCTCACGGCACACTAGTGTGCCATGGCACACTGGTTGGGAAACACTGGGGTAATCTATACGGCAGGGGTGCTCATTAGGTAGCTCGGGAGCTACTAGTAGATCTTCGGCCCTCTTCCAGGTGATCTTCGGGCCTCACCAGCCGGATGGGGCGCTCCTGCCATGTGTGTGCACACCCTGCGTGCACGCGCGCTCCTGCTGCTGGCTTCCGCTCTCGCGGTGCTTCTTTCGCCTGTGGGGCATTGCAGGAAGAAGGAAGCACGAGGCGGGGCCTCTGGAGGGAGCGCCCTGCCTCTCTCTCGTCCAGAAGCAGCTGTGCGGCCTCAGTTGCCGGTGAGACAGGCAGGGCGGAGTGCTCCCTCTGGATGCCCCGCCTCATGCTTTCTCCTTCCTGCAATGCCCCGCAGGCGAAAGAAGCGCTACGTGGGCGGAAAACAGCAGCAGGATCACGCGCGGTGGCGGAAGCGCGCGGTGGCGGGAGCGCGCGGTGGCGAGAGCGCGCGGCGGCGGGGGCAGGTAGATCTTTTGGACTTGGTTGCTTTAATAGTAGCTTGCATCCTGAAAAAGTGTGAGCACCCCTGCTATACGGTATCTCTAGCAGAAGTTAACCATAGATTCACCCAAAAATATTTTTATTTGTGGCTTTCCTACTTTTGTGGAAATTCTGCAGGCCAACCTCCGCAAAAGTGGAGGGTCTACACTAATCAAGATTTTAAACCACTAGATTTTAACACAAGCATTATCCTTTAGCTTTCTTGCTACATTATCATCTTGCTTTAAAACAGTCATGAGCAAACTTTCTAACTGGGGGGCTGCATGGTGCCTTTCCCGCCCTTTCGTTCTCTTCCTCTTCAATTTCGGAAGCAGAAAGTGAAGGAAAGGCGGGAAACATTTGGATCCCAAAAGGATTAGCCTTAGTCACGATGAGATGGTGAACGGGAGAGAAAAAGTGTATCCATTAGACCCTGTATCACCTACTTCTGATATAGAATTCTAGAATGCTAGAGCTGGAAGAGACCCTCAAGATACCATCCAGTCCTACCCCCTGCTATGCAAGAAGGCACATTCACAGCACTTCCAATCGACAGCTTCTGCAGAAAAGTCTCCAGAGAAGGAGACTCCACCACACTCCAAGGCAGCCTATGCCACTCTCCAACAGCTCTTACTCTCAGGAAGTTCTTCCTAATCTTCCGAATCCCTTTCCCTGCCATTTGAAATCATTGCTTCTTTGTGCCCTGGTCCCTAGAGCAGCAGAAAGTCAGTTTTACCTCCTCCTCAATGGGACACCTTTTAAAATCTTGAAACATGGTTCTCATGTTCCCTTTTCTACCTTCTCTTCTCCCAATTAAACTTCCCCCAGGAAAAAAGGAGGAAGGAAAAAGGGAAGGAAGGAAGGGAAGAAGAAAAGGATGGGTGGAAGGGAATTAAGGGGGGAGTGAGGGACGGAGGGAGAAAGAAGAAGAGAAAGAAGGAAAGACAAAAGGGAAGGAAGGAGAAAGAGAGGAAAGGAGGTAGGAAAGAGGGAAGGAAGGACGAAAAGGTGGAAGGGAAAGAATAGGGTTGTCACCTGTCCCATATTATACAGGACGTCCCATATTTTTGCTCTGAATTTTGTGTCCCATATTTTCAGCTCCTGTCCCGTATTGACATGACAGGACAGGACAGGTGGCAGCAGGAGGCGAGGCCAGGAAAGCAGTGAGGAAGGAACGAAGGGAGAACTCTGCGTGAATGCCTGGTAGCTGTTGTTCTCCCCACACAAACACCGGGACAGGTTCGGCTTACTCACCTGAGCCGACTGTGCCGCCATCTTGGTGTATTTCTGGCTGCTCTAGCCCTCCCTCTTGAGTATAAAGAGAGGCGAGCACAGAAGGGGAGCAGAAGGGGGATGGGGTGATTTGGTTGCACACGCCGAGAGTGACGGACAGGATGAGACGGGCCTTCCTTGAAGGGAGGGCAGAAGGGTTGGGGTGGCGGCAGGAGGCGCTTGCGGAGAGAGGGAGCCAGAGTGAGGTTTGCGGACATGACCGCTTGCCTGTTGGGGATTCTGGGCCTTGCATAATGGTTGTGGCGGCGGCAGAGGAGGCGGCCGCGCAGGAGGGGATGAGGTGCCGGGTCCGCGGAGGCAGCAATGGGAGGTTTCCGTGGGAGCGCGGGAAAAAAGGAGGCCATGTGAAACATAACCTCAGTTATGTTTTATAAAGTATCCCTTATTTTTGTGAAAAATCTCATATTTTTAGGTAAATGTCCCTTATTTCTTATATCAAAAAGTGGCAACCCTAGTAAGGAAGGAGGAAGGGAGAAAGATGGAGGTAAGGAAATGAGGGAGGGGAGGAAGTGAGGGAGGGAAGGAGGAATGAAAGAGAAGGAAGAATAGGATGGTGTGAGAGAGGAGGTCCTGATAAAAGAGTCCGCATCCGGCCTCCAGGCCTTGATTTACCCATGCCTCCTCTAAAAGCAAACTCTATTGCTAATTGCCAACAGGGTGGAAATGAAGCAGAGACATGAGGAAATTAGGTAGCTACTTGGTCAAGTAAACCTTACTCATGACAAAAGTTTTTTAATACAACAGAGTCCAACAAGGTGCAGAGAGCATGTTGAGCAACAATGGAATACTAAGGACCCCATCAGATGCAGTCTTCTCTGCGTCTTCTCTCCATTTTCAGGCACTGACAAAACAGAGTTCCGCGAAGGCCATCCCAAAATGCACGGCCACTATTGGTGTCTGCCCGTGGGAATCTGTGTTGCCAGCACCCAAAAACAGAGAGAAGACTCCTAATTGCAGAAAATGTGGAGGAAGTGGGGAATAATGACAAGTGGCAGTAAATGACATGAGATAACCAGCTATCCCAGAAGACAGGGAAAGATAGTAGGGAACAAAACAGGACGGTTCCTTTGCTTGCCCCGCCTTCCCCCTGCCTGTCTGATGAGGTTTTAAGTGTCTGTACATAGAGAGGGAGGGAATTATTCTTATTATTTTATTGTAGCATTGAATTTTTGCTGTAAGCCGGTCTGAGTCATGTAGATGTCACAGAGTCCATTCACTACCAGGCTTGAGTAGATGGGCCCTAGGTTTTACTCTAGAACTATTTCCACTGGTATGATTGTGATAAGGTGGTTATTTATATGTAAATACATGTACTATCACATGTTTGTTTATATGGTTTAGAAGGGACAGTCTTTGAAAGCTGCAGAGAGTGAGCCATAGAATGTTCGTAGCAGCAGGCTTTAGGCAGAGGCTGTTGCCATGACAACAGAGGCCACTCTGCTTTAGAATGTTCAGTTTGAATCTGACAGTTGGAGAATGTCAGTTGGCCAGAAGCTGTGAGCAGAGTTAGTTGGGAATTAGTAGTTGCTGAAGCTGCAAGCTGTCTGTAGGAACTGCAGTGTGCAGTTCAGTTCTGTGTGTGGGTTTAAGGAACCCAAGTGTGGGACAAGTTAGTCCTAGGGTTGAGAGTAACCCAGTATCAAGTAGTTACTTGTGTGTAACTGTATCAGGGGAAAACCCCCAGTGTTATATTGTTTAATATTGCAAGTTTGTACCTCTTCGGAGCACCTATTTGGAACCACCTAAGCTTTGAGCCTATTTGTGTAAAATAAACTGTTAAACACTTTCAACAAAAACATCTGTGGAAGTCGTTTATTCACAAAGACCCTCAAATCTAGTGGTCAAGCATTGACAAATGGTGGCAGCAATATACGGTATTAATTAATAATAAAGAGAAAGCAAAACATTGAGTATTGGTAGCAGTGGTCAGTCGTCCACAGTGAATCCAGTATGAGGTTAGGAACCTGTTCACATTTGGTGGCAGCGGTGGGATTGAAGGATGGCCTGCCCTGCCATGTTCAAAAAAGTAAACGGGGTGAAGTTTCATCGTTACATTTGGTGGCAGAGGTGGGATTGAAGGATAGCCTGCCCTGCCACATTTTAAAAATTAAACGGGGGGAAGTTTCATCCATTACCACAATGATAAAGAGACAATTGTCCAGAGTAACCTACAATTGAAGAGCCTTCTCATTTTTTACGCCCGTCAGATTTTTCCAAGTACATTTCTCATCAGTCGCAATAAATTTGGATAGTGGCAGGCGATCACAGACACTGAAGCCCATAACATCTGGATGGCACCAGTTTGAGGAAGGCAGTTCTAAGCTGATGGAGTGTTATTCTGTTGTCTTTTGTGACACCCTGCCTTTCCTTTCTCCCTCTTCTGTTTTATTTATATTTTAACAGCTTTCCAAGTTAGAATAAATAGAAACACACTCTGAGCATGCAGAGGCATAGATCTAATTATAACTGCGTAAGCTGATCATTCTGTATACCAAGTCATCAGTTGAGGCGAGAATTGTTCTTGGCAAAGTGAGAGACTAGAAGACAGAAGGTTTCTGGATCAGGAAGAGGTCCATCTAACCCAAACCGCCACTAAACACAGAGGTAAATGCTCGCAAGGATTAAAAATAAGGATATCAATCTTTTGTTTATTTTATTTCTTGCACTGGAGAGTGATACTTCTTTCAATGTTTCAGGACTTTTTTCAATGTTTCAGGACTTTCACATTGGATTTTTTTTAGTAGAACGCAATGGCTTTCTACTAAATATGTTGGAGCATTCTCCTCCTCTTCTGCAGAAAAACCCCTTTCTGCAAAAATAATGCTTTTTTTTGGGCTTTTGATTCCAGAAAAACAAATAGTACTGGTATTTTTGCTTTCGTGCCAGGAATAATTTTTCATGGAGTATGACCTTTTTAGGGGAGCCCCTGGTGACGCAATGGGTTAAACCAGGGGTGGGTAATTACTGGCCCTCCAGGTGTTTTGGACTTCAACTCCCAGAAATCCTAGCCAGTTTACTAGCTGTTAGGATTTCTGGGAGTTGAAGTCCAAAACACCTGGAGGGTCGGTAATTGCCCACCCCTGGGTTAAACCCTTGTGTCGGCAGGACTGAAGACCAATAGATCGCAGGTTCGAATTCGGGGAGAGTGTGGATGAGCTCCCCCTGTCAGCTCCAGCTCCCCATGGAGGGACATGAGAGAAGCTTCCTACAACAGTGATTTTCAACCAGTGTTCCGCAGAACACTAGTGTGCCATGAGAGATCATCAGGTGTGCCATGGGAATTTTTTTCCGAACTTCATTCATATATAAACTATAAGGCGCATCTGTCCCTTTAAGAAATGGAATCATAGCACTCTCGTGTCACTTAAGAAGGGACGCGAGAGTGCTATGGTCGCGCCATATTGAATGAAAAGGCAAAATCTTGGGATTGGGAGGAATGTGTGATACTTGGAGATTTTAATGGGGTAATTAACCCGGAGCTAGACAAAAAAAGCACTTCAGGCAAAAAGTATCCAAACAAATGCAAGCTGCCAAACCCCTTCTTCAATATGATGAAGGAAAACTCATTAATAGATATTTGGAGATGGCAACACACAAAAGAATATGACTACACCTACTTTTCAGGGAGTGGAAGGGCATGGTCAAGAATCGACATGATTCTTGTTTCAAAAAATTTGGCCTCAAAAGTCATACAAGCTAAAATATACCCGAGAACCCTTTCTGACCATGCCCCCACGGAAATCAGATTAAACTGGGGACAAAGAAAGTTCAAATGGAGACTAGAAGACTCTCTCTTGGTAACCGAGGAGGATATTCAAAAAAATAAAAACTTAATCAGAGAATATTTCACATTAAACGATCAGACAGACACTGACCCGTTAACGTTATGGGAAGCCAGCAAGGCAGTAATGCGGGGAAATTTCATAGCGCAAGCATGCCACAAAAGAAAAGAAAAAAGAAGAGAAATGGAACATCTGCAACGGAGCTAAAAAATGGGATAGTGAACTAAAAGCAAACCCAAAAGATAAGAACTTGGACGTTAAAATAAAATACATCAATAATCAGATAAATATGGTAACAATGGCAGAGATGGAGAAGAAATTAAAATTTTTGAAACAAAAAAACTTTGAGAACGCTAATAAAACAGGTAAATGGCTTGCTTATCAATTTAAGAAAAAGTCCCAGAAAAACAATATAGCAAAAATAGCAAGAGAGGGCAAGAGTTATACCAGCGATGCAGAAATAGTCCAAGAATTTGCCACTTATTACCAAAATTTATACAGGGATGATAACATAGATAAAGAAAAGACTCAAGACTACTTGAATAATCAGAAAATTGGACATATTGGAGAAAGGGAGAGAGAGCTCCTAAATGCAGAATTCTCGGACAAAGAGATTGAGGAGGCAATTAAAGAGTTAAAAGGGGGAAAGCGCCAGGCCCGGACGGGATGACAGACAAATACTATAAAATACTTAAAGAAGAACTAACACCATATTTTTAAAAAGTTCTAAATGAGATAATCAAAAAAGGCAAAATCCCAGACACTTGGAGGTCAGCTGAAATAATTGTCATCCATAAAGAAGGGAAAGACCCTGAATTAGTTCAGAATTATAGACCCATTTCTCTTCTGAATCTGGACTATAAGATCTATGCCAATATTTTGGCCAGAAGATTCAAACAATTTCTGAATAACTGGATAGGACATAATCAAACAGGATTCCTACCAAAAAGACAAATGAAAAAATATATAAGAAACATCATAAACGTAATAGAATACCTGGACAAAAACATCAGTTCGAAAGCTGCTCTGGCATTCTTAGATGCGGAGAAAGCTTTCGACCGAGTAAACTGGGACCTAATAGTTGGCTTACTAAGGGAGATGGATATGGGTCACGTCTTTAGCTCATCAATAATGTATTGTTGGTTGCCCCTACCCAGAGGACCTGGTACATTACTTAATGTGCTGCCCCCTACACAAAGATCCTAGGGAGCGCTTTATCTTACCTTTACTGGACAACAAAATCTTTCTGAATTCTCAAGACATACTACTCTACCTCCTTATGGATACAGATAAATATACGACCTGGCGCGTAGCCCTGTTTGCCCTTGCGGCTAAGAAGATTAGGAGGAGGCACATAGCGGAGATGGCTGTCCTATGTAAAGGAGATAATCTGGTTTAAGAAGGTTTAAATGTGACTCATGGTGTATAAGTAACTGGTAACCTTTTATTGTCTACTATGCAAATTCCATATGTATTGTTTTGTGTGTGCGCTCTTTTTTATTTTGGACTTGCAACGGCCTTTGGTCAAAAGCAATAAAAATTTTATACAATAATGGCAATCTATAAATCCCAGGAAGCCTGCATATCAGTCAACGGCCTCAACTCAGAAAAATTTAAAATTGCAAAAGGGACGAGACAGGGTTGCCCTATCTCCCCCCTCCTCTTCAATTTTGTCCTAGAACTTCTGCTAAGAGACCTGGTAAAAGACGAGGAAATCAAGGGCATCAGAATTAAAAACTTGAATACAAAGTATTCGCTTTTGCGGATGATTTAGTTTGCTTAATAGACGACCCAATAGCTAATATGGGAAATTGGATGAAGAAAGTCGAAGAATACGGCAATATTTCAGGACTGAAATTAAACAAAACAAAATCCCAAATCCTCCTAAAAAATATTGATAAAAAAGAAGCGCAAGACATTGAAAGAAGCTTCGGTATACCCATTTCGAAAAAAATAAAATACTTAGGCATAACCATAACGGCAAAAAATTGCCAATTAGTTAAGAACAACTATGAAAGTGTGTGGAATGAAATCAAACAAGACTTACATAGATGGAAAAGTCTAAACCTATCCCTACTGGGTATGATCTCGGTCGTCAAAATGAAAGTATTCCCCAGACTAAATTTTCTATTCCAAACCCTTCCCATATTAAAAAAATCAAACCATCCTAAAAAGATGGCAAACAGAACTGTCTAAATTCATTTGGAGGGGGGAAAGAAAGCAAGAATTAGACAGAAATACTTGCAGGAGCTGCCTCAAACGGCGGTTGGGCTACCAGATCTGGTAACATACTACGAGGCAAACTGCCTAATAAATATAAAAGATTGGATAGAACTAAAAGACAAACATCTGCTCAACCTGGAAGGATGGGATAACAGGTTTGGCTGGCACGGCTACCTGTTATATGACAAATTAAAACAAGACAAAAACTTCAACAATCATATAATAAGAGCTCCTTTGTTAAAAGTTTGGGTAAAGCATAAAATAAACATCATAAACAAACACCCAATATGGTCCTCCCCCCTAGAAGCATTCCAAATTACCTCACCCAGTAACGCTCCATGGCCAATATATAAGGATCTCTTTAAAAAAAACCCAAGACACCTGGCAGCTGAGACCTCTAGATGAGCTTGGAAAGATTAAAATAAATTGGTTCCAATATAACCAACTGAGAGAAAAATATTTAATAGACAAAAAAAGAGGTTGGCAGGATATCTTAACGCCCGGAGAAAAAACTATAATACAATCAGAAAAGAAGGGTGTAAGTAAACTATACAAATATATCTTAACAATCCAACACCAAAACAAACCAATAAAAGATTTCATGACAAAATGGCACGATAATATAGGCCATACTATAACATTGGAAAATTGGGAGAAATTATGGAAGTATACCTCCAAGTTCACATACGCCTCCTCTTTAAGGGAAAACTATTTCAAGATGCTGTATAGGTGGTATATTACCCCGTCACAACTGAGCAAAATTTATAAGAATGGAAATAACCTCTGCTGGAAGTGTCAAAGGGACAAAGGGATCTTCTTTCATCAATGGTGGACATGCGGGAGGGTAAAAATATATTGGAGTAAGGTACATAAACTCCTCCAGGCAATGTTAAAAAGGAAAAATTGATCTGAAACCTGAACTCTTTCTCCTGAACATCATAGATAACAACATCCTGAATAAAAGCTCGGAAAAACTGCTATGTTATGTGACTACGGCGGCTAGGATAGTTTGGGCCAGATACTGGAAAAAAAAAGAGATTCCTGACGAAGAAGAAGAACTACTGGTCAAACTACTAGAGATAGCCGAAATGGACAAATTAACTAACATGCTCAGAGGATATGAAGACTCCAAATTCTGGATGTGTGGAATCCCTTTATAATATATATAAAAAACAATAAGAAAATAGATTTGAAGGGTTACTGGTTACGAGGGTAAAGAGTGTGATGCTAACACTGAAGCCTAAAACAAACATGTCTGTACCACCGGGTGAAGTCAACCCGTTGTTGTTTTAAATGTTATCTTGTTCGACAGTGTTGTCTGCTAAACCCCCGCCCATCCTGAGTGTCTGCACCCTTTTTTAAACTTCTTTTCCCCTGTTGATATGTATGGGCTAATCTGTACGCCCTAATGTTATATGTTTGTATTGTCTTTTTTAACCAATAAAAACTTATTAAAAAAAAAAGAAGTGACGCGAGAGTGCTATGGTTGCGCCATATTGAATTCGCTCAGACACGGCTAAACAAAGTTAGAGTTAGTGCTGCAGCTGCGCGTCAAGTGACAGTGGCAATTTGGGATCACAGCAAGACAAGCGAGTGACAGTAATGGAACAGGGCCCTGGACAAAATTATGACACAGATAAATGTGGTGGACAAAAGAAAAAAGAAAAGACGGTGAGCTTGAGGCAATAAAGTGACAGCTATCTTTCATTTGGATTTCATCGAAACAGGCCCAGGTTTCATACTAAGTGAGTGTATAAATACATTTAAAACATATTAACTATATGTATTACTGTGTTAGAGTGTCATTTTGTGTGATGA
>JARBWK010002180.1:0-15878 GCA_030556195.1 Anolis apletophallus
TCATACATTGTCATTGGCGTACAGTAGACAAGAGCTACTGGCATCTACGGAAAATATGCCATTACAACAGGGGTTGGGAACCTTTTTGACTCTGAGAGCCATGAAAGCAAAATATTTGGAAATATATCTCAGTGAGAGCCATATAATATATATATATTTTAAGACTGAGTTCAACTAAATGTGAGTCTGTACATAGGAAGGAGAAGGAAGGAAGAGAGAGAATGGAGGAAAGAAGGAAGGGGAGAGGGGAGGGAAAAGGAAGGAGAGACGGAAAGGGTGAAGGGGGAGAAAGGAAGGGAAGGAAGGGGGAGAGAGGGAGGGAAAAGGAAGGAGAGAAGGAAAGAATGGAAGAGGAAGGAAGGAAGGAACGAGGAGACAGGAGGAAAGAAGGTAGGGGAGAGAGGGAGGAAAAGAATGAAAGAAAAAGAGAGGGAAAAAGAAAGGAAGAGGAAGGAAGGAGGAGGAGGGCGCGGGGCCAAGGTGGACCTTGGTGTCGATGTCAGCGAGGCAGTCCCTCTGGAAGGCATCGAAGAGGCAGTGGCTCTTGAGCTGCCCGACGATGGGGGTGATGAGCTGGGCATCCCCCGGGGGCAGCGAGGCTGGGTCCGCAGCACCAGGGCCAGGCCTGCCTCCGCCGCCTCCCCCGAGGCCCATGGCGAAGGACGAAGAGGAAGACGAGGATGAGGTGCTGCCACCGGCTCCACCATCCCGGTGAAGAGGGTGCAGACCCTCGAAAGCAGCGGGAGATGAGGAAGAGGCAACGATGGTGTCGCGAAAGCGGCAGTCGCAGCGCATTTGAATCACTCCTCCCCTCTGCATGCTGGGAAACCGAGGCCTGGGCTGCTCTGGAGAGCCAGATGCAATCATGAAAAGAGCCACATCTGGCTCCCGAGCCATAGGTTCCCTACCCCTGCATTACAAGGTGTTTGCATGGAGCAATGTACACTTTCTTCTTTTTTTCTTCCTCTCTTAATCTGGAGGTGTCTCGGGGGCTATTCATGCCGTTGAAAAACCTGCTTTCAAAACCCTGTATTTCAAGTCTCTGCCCACTTACTGGACAACTTGAAGTATTTGTACTTAAATTAAGATCATTATGTTGATCGAGCTAAGCAATCGGTCTTGCAGTGGCAGTTCTACACTGTAGTTACAACAAATGTGCAACAGTAAATTATGCTCCTCTAGTCAAGCATGAGGCCAATAAGAAGTCAGCTCGTAAAATATTGCTGAAATGTTTCTAAAAGTTCAATTTGCTAACAAGTTCTTTAGATGGTCTTTTGTGCCCCTGCTCCAGTTTTTAAAAATTTAATGTAGATCTTCAAGCACCCTTATTTTCTTGTATCACATCTTCTATTATCTATATCACGGCTGTCCAACAGGCGGCCCACGGGCCATACACGGACCCCCAGCCTGTTGGACACGGCCCCCTCTACCCTCCTGAAAGAATTCTTTTTTTAAAAAAAACTTTTTAAAAAAATATATATTTATTTTTAAAAAATATATTTATTTTTTAAAAATGGTGGCCGGGGGGGGGAGGCGGAGCAGGGAGAAAGAAGGGAGCCAGCTCCTCCTCCTTGCCTCGCCCCCTCCGTCCCTCTCTCTCCGCCCCGCCGCTGTGATCTGGTTCGCTGGTCCTCCTTCCTCCTCCCTCCTCCCTTCCCCCGGTGCTACGGCGATCGGGACACCGGCGGCGCCGGAAGGGCGGAGGGAGTGAGGGGCGGGCCCCTCCTCCTTCCGGCACCGCTGGTGTCCCGATCGCCGCGGCGGCGGGGGGAAGGAGGAGGAGGAGGAATCCTCTCTTCCTCCACCTCCTTCCCCCGCCGCAGCGGCGATCGGGACACCAGCAGCGCTGGGAAGGGCGGGAGGGAGCAAAGGGGCGGGCCTCTCCTTCCCGGCGCCGCTGGTCACCCAGCCCGCCCGGTCCTTCCTCCTCCGTCCCGCCTCTCCCCGGCGCACCAATCAGGAACGCTGGGGGGAGGGAGGAGGGGGCCTAAGGGGGAGGAAGGGAAGCGCTTCCTTCTTTCCTCCATAGGCCCGCCTATCAGTTCTGCCTCCCCCGGCGCTCCGGTCGGTGCGCCGGGGGGAGAGGGGATGGAGGAGGAAGCTGGCATGTCCTTTTCGCTGGAAGGGCGAAGCCATGGAGGGCTCTCCTTGGCTTTGCCCTTCCTGCTAAATGCGCGCCAGCCTCAGAAGCAGCGATTTCCGCTTCCGAGGCTGGCATGACCCTTTAGCTGGAAGGGCGAAGCCATGGAGGGCTCTCCTTGGCTTTGCCCTTCCTCTTAAAGGGACACGCCAGCCTCAGAAGCAGCAATTTCCCCGCTTCCGAGGCTGGCGTGTCCCTTTCGCTGGAAGGGCGAAGCCATGGAGGGCTCTCCTTGGCTTTACCCTTCTTCTTAAAGGGACACGCCAGCCTCCCCGTTTCCGAGGCTGGTGTGTCCCTTTAGCTGGAAGGGCGAAGCCATGGAGGGCTCTCCTTGGCTTTGCCCTTCCTCTTAAAGGGACACGCCAGCCTTGGAAGTGGGGAAATCGCTGCTTCCGAGGCTGGTGTGTCCCTTTAGCTGGAAGGGCGAAGCCATGGAGGGTTCTCCTTGGCTTTGCCCTTCCTGCTAAATGGACACGCCAGCCTCAGAAGCAGCAATTTCCCCACTTCCGAGGCTGGCGTGTCCCTTTCGCTGGAAGGGCGAAGCCATGGAGGGCCTCCTTGGCTTTGCCCTTCTTCTTCTTAAAGGGACACGCCAGCCTCCCGCTTCCGTTTCCGAGGCTGGTGTGTCCTTTAGCTGGAAGGGCGAAGCCATGGAGGCTCTCCTTGGCTTTGCCCTTCCTCTTAAAGGGACACGCCAGCCTTGGAAGTGGGGAAATCGCTGCTTCCGAGGCTGGCGTGACCCTTTAGCTGGAAAGGCGACGCCATGGAGGGCTCTCCTTGGCTTTGCCCTTCCTCTTAAAGGGACACGCCAGCCTCAGATGCAGTGATTTCCCCGCTTCCGAGGCTGGCGTGTCCTTTCGCTGGAAGGGCGAAGCCATGGAGGGCTCTCCTTGGCTTTGCCCTTCTTCTTCTTAAAGGGACACGCCAGCCTCCCCGCTTCCCCGCTTCCGAGGCTGTCGTGTCCCTTTAGCCCGGCATGATGCTTGAGGGGCCCTGGCTGGGTGCATGGCCGGGGGCGTGGCCGGGGCCGGAGCGGCCCCCCAGGTCATCAGTGACCGGAATTCCGACCCTTGGGCTGGTAGAAGTTGGACAGCCCTGGTCTATACTGATCAGCACTGGCTGCCAATTGAGCACCGGATCACCTTCAAAGTGTTGGTCCTCACCTTTAAGGCCTTACATGGCCTGGGGCCAGCGTATTTGAGGGACCGTCTCACCCCATATTGCCCTCCGAGATCACTTCGGTCTGAGGACTCCAATCTCCTGGAGATACCTTCAGCTAAACTCGCAAGGCTGACTGCTACCCGGAGGGCGTTCTCTGTCATAGCACCTACGCTGTGGAACGCCCTCCCGGCCGGAACTCGGCTATGAAGGACTTGCTCCGTTTAGACGGGCCTGTAAAACATACCTGTTTAAGCAGGCCTTTGGTGAGTAAGTCCTGCCCATGCCCCGCCATCTCTTCGTTCTTCTGAGGATGATGTGATGTTCATTATGTTAACTGTGTTATTAATTACTATACTGCTGTTGTTTTTAATTGTTTTTAACTGCTTATTGCCTGTATTTTACTGTGCCCTTCGGCTCCTGTAAGCCGCCATGAGCCTCAGGAGTCGGCGGCATAGACGCCCGAATAATAAATAAATGAATATATACTGTGTGTTGTTATTCTATTAATCTGTTCATGAAGTTCCCAACTTGTGATATTTAAGTTTTTGAGGAGATCCATTCCTGAACTTACCAATGGAAAGAGCAAAACATGGATAATAGCAAATCCTACTGAAATAATGACGTCCACAAGAACAGTAGTTCCCTACCTTTGGTCCTCCAAGTATTTGGGACTTCAGCTCCCATAATTTATTTATTTATTTAAAACTTTTATATCTCTATCTTCTCACCTCTGTAGATCGCAGGAGTGTTTGGCGTTGTTCAACCGCAATATGGACAAGTTTTTGCACTGTTTCGTAACCATGGACAAAACGTGGATCCACCACAACATACCAGAGACCAAACAGCAGTCAAAAGAGTGGGTTTCTCGGGGTGAATCGGTGCCAAAGAAGGCCAAGGTGGGTTTGTCAGCCAATCAAGTCATGGCGACCGTTTTTTGGGATGCAAGCTTTATAATCCACATTGACTCCCTTCAAAAGGGTAAAACCATCAATGGCGAATATTATGCCAACTTATTGGGTCGGTTTAATGAGGATTTGGGGGGGAAACGACCGCATTTGGCCAAGAAAATGTTCTTTTGCACCAGGACAATGCAAGGATGCACACATGTGCAGTTGCCATGGCAACAATCCATGAATTGAGATACAAATTGCTCCCTCATCCGCCCTATTCTCCGGATTTAGCCCCGAGTGACTATTTCTTGTTTCCAAACCTGAAGAAATGGCTCGGCGGAAAGAGATTTGACTCCAACAATGAAATCATCTCACAAACAAATACCTTGTTTTGATGACCTCGACAAATCTTTTTTTTTTTTTTTTTGGGAAGGGATAAAAAAAACTGGAGAAAGGTTGGACAAAGTGTACAGAGCTCAAGGAGAATACGTTGAAAAATAAAATGATTTCTTTATCCAAAAACCTGTGTTTTGTTCAAAAAGTCACTGACTTATTGACCCGCCTCGTATATTTATTTATT
This sequence comes from Anolis apletophallus, assembly GCA_030556195.1. Taxonomy (NCBI): domain Eukaryota; kingdom Metazoa; phylum Chordata; class Lepidosauria; order Squamata; family Anolidae; genus Anolis; species Anolis apletophallus. Next base: position 4,772 of record JARBWK010002180.1, read on the forward strand.
TATTTATTTATTTATTTATTTATTTGGTTTGATATACCGCTCTCTCCGGAGCTCAGAGCGGTTTCCAGAGATAAAATCAGATAAAACATATTAACATATAAAACCAATTAAAAAAATCCCAATTAACCCCATTCCCAATAAAACAACCATATACAGCATAATGGCATGACGGTGACGGTGACGTGGCAGAGTGCAGATTATGGCGGGCACCGGCCAAAGCCGAATGCCTGCCTGAATAGCCATGTCTTAACGGCTCTGCGAAATGGCATCAGGTCCCATGTGGTTCGAATCTCCTCAGGCAAGGAGTTCCACAGAGTCGGCGCAGCCACAGTAAATGTCCTCTAGATCAGTGCTGTCCAACTTCTGGCGGGTCCAGGGCCGGATAAGAGGTCACTGATGACCTGCGGGGCCGTTTTGGCCCCGCCCCCAGGCCCCGCCCCAGCCCAGGCCCCGCCACCTCCTCAAGCCGCCGCAAAAGGAGGAGTAGGCGGCGCCAAGAGCAGCGCGTCACAGGCCTGGCGTGACGCGCTGCTCTTGGCACTGCCTACTCCTCCTTTGCGGCGCCCCCCCTCCCTTCCTAGGCCGGGGAGCCGCCGTGGGGCAGAAGGCGGCGCCAACGGCAGCGCGTCACAAGCCTGCCGTGACGCGCTGCTCCCTTGGCACCGCTACTCCTCCTTTCGGCCCCCTCCTTCCCCTAGGCCGGGGAGCCGCCGAAAAGGAGGAGTAGGTGGTGCCAAGAGCAGCGCGTCACGCCAGGCCTGTGACGCGCTGCTCTTGGCGCCGCCTACCCCGCTCTTCTCAACCCCGAGGGGGGACTCAGAGCGGCTTCCAAAAGGCATAATTTGATGCCTACATCACAATTGCAGTATAAAACACAATATAAAACCCTCCAGCATTCGACACTAAAATACATTAAAATACAATTATATTCACACATCCTATGCATTCACCTATGTTAAAAACAGTGTTCCGTCCATAAAAGCATTGAGCCCTATTCACCAACTTTCCATTAGAACTACTAAAGTGCTGTCCTGTGCTACTATGCGAACGCCTGGTCCCACATCCAGGCTTTCACTTTTTTCCTGAATGTCAGGAGGGATGGAATTGATCGTATGTCGCTAGGGGAGTGCATTCCACAGACGGGGAGCCACCACCGAGAAGGCCCTCTCCTCGTCCCCACCAGCCGCACCTGGGAAGCCAGCGGGAGCGAGAGCAGGGCCTCCCCGGATGATCTTAAAGTACGAGGTGGGACGTAGCGGCAGATGCATTCGGACAAGTAAGCTGGGCCAGAACCGTATAGAGCAGTGTTTCTCAACCTTCCTAATGCGGCGACCCCTTAATACAGTTCCTCATGTTGTGGTGACCCCTAACCATAACATTCTTTTCATTGCTACTTAATAACTGTATTTTTGTATGTGTGTGTGGGGGGGGGGGGGGGTGATTTTGTCATTTGGAAGTTGTAGTTGCTGGGATTTATAGTTCACCTACAATCGAAGAGCATTCTGAACTCACCAACAATGGAATTGAAACAAACTTGACACTCAAAATTCCCATGACCAACAGCAAATACTGGAAGGGTTTGGTGGGCATTGACCTTGAGTTTGGGAGTTGTAGTTCACCTACATCCAGAGAGCACTATAGACTCAACAAGGATGGATCTGGACCACACTTGACACGAATCCTCAATATACCCAAATGTGAACACTGGTGGAGTTTGGGGAAAATAGATCTTGACATTTGGAAGTTGTAGTTGCTGGAATTTATAGTTCACCTACAATCAAAGAGCCCCTTGCACCCCACCAATGATAGAATTGTGTCAAACTTCCTATACAGAACCCTCATGCCTTGAAGGGACTAGCTGGCATGAGCCTCCATCCCACCTCTCAGACACTCCCTCACCCACACATGCGCATCATGCTGCCATGCACCAAGCACTCCTGCTTTCCCCTCCCTGCTTGGAGTATCAGAAACAGCCCTCCCCTTGGCTGGGAGGCCTGCCAATCACAGCAAAGGAGAGCTTTAGGTGGGAGAATTAGCAGTCTGTTTCCAAAAAGAAAGAGAAGGACAAGCGGAGAAATCTTCAACCTTCTCTGCCTGGCTTCCTAAGACCATTAGAAATATATGTTTTCTGATGACCTTTGGCGACCCCTCTGAAACCCTCTCCCGACCCCTCTGGGGGTCCCGACCCCCAGGTTGAGAAACACTGGTATAGAGCTTTAAAGGTCAACACCAGCACTTTGAATTGAGCCCGGAATTGGACCGGCAGCCAGTGGAGCCGACACAACGGGGGGGTGGTCTGCTCCTGTATGTAGCTCCCGTTAGTAGTCTGGCTGCCGCCCGTTGGACTAGTTGCAATTTCCGAACTGTCTTCAAAGGCAGCCCCACGTAGAGCGCGTTGCAGTAATCTATTCGGGATGTGACCAGAGCGTGGACGACCGTAGCCAGACCAGACTTCCCAAGGTACGGGCGCAACTGGCGCACGAGTCCTAACTGTGCAAAAGCTCCTCCAGCCACCGCTGAGACCTGGGGCTCCAGGCTCAGCGATGAATCCAGGATCACTCCCAAGCTGCGAAGGTACCAAGGTACCTCCAATAAGTTGAGCCCCTCTGAACGCAGTGATCTCGTGGGCACATACGGGGTATATACAAAACATATGAATTACTTACGACTTACAAGTAAAAAATGAAGATTTGCACACCCCTAATAATCACTGTCCATTTTGCATCTATACGTGGATATTAGTATAACTGCATCCTCTTTTTTTAAACTTTTCACAATGTGTATGAAAGCAGCCTAACTGGCAGCTTTCGTACTTGACAAATCCCACATGATTATATCCACCCATTTCTACTGAATCGCTAGTACAGGGATGCTCACACTTTTTCAGCATGGGAGCTACTGATTAAAAAACCAAGTCCCAAAGATCACCTTCCCAGAAATGTAAAACGTATAACTATTTTCTTATTTATTTATTTATTTATATTTATTATTCATTTTAATGTACCGCTCCTTCCAGCAGGGTCGGGGCAGTTTACATAAAATGAAGTTATAAAACATCAACATTTCAATTTAATAACAATATAAAACAGAGCATAAAAATACATCCAACCACCCCATTTCTCCCACACTGCCATATTACCACACATATTATCAGCCAGAAAGTAAGAAAGAGGCTTTTGAACTGCAAGGCCATTTAATACTCAGCAAGGTAAACAAAGGGGCATGCAAAAATACATCCAACCACCCCATTTCTCCCACATTTCCATATTCCCCAACATATATTTCTCAAGGAACAAAGCAAGCAGAGAGGCTTTGGAGCTAAAAGGCCATTTTAAACATTAAAAATAAACAAAGAGACATGCCACAAACATGCCACAATCAAGCACCCACCCCAAAGTAAAAAGACCGACCTTTGAGATGCAGTAAGGAAATGACCCCAAAGCGTCCTTCTTGTTCTTCTCCGTCATTGCTCCTATTTCCACGCCGCCAGCATGCGTGCCGCCTCCAAGAGCTCACGAGAAGTCCGAGGGGCAGAATGGGCGCTTCTGCACATGCGCACGGGGCCAGCCATGCATCGCGTCATCCAGGCCCGCCCCCTTTGGTCTCCTACGACTCAGAGTGGCTGGAGAAGGATGGAGGGAGGAAGAGGAATCCAAAAGAGGGGGCCCATTCTGCCTCTTGGACTCTGGAGCTTTTGGAGGCGGCGTGTGAGCAGGGAGTGGGGAGGAGCTACGACGGAGGACTTCTTTGCAGCGTGCAGGGGCGTGTGAAGAGGACCAACAGCAAAAAACCTGGTCAGGGGCCTGAAGATCACCAGGATGAGGCCTGAAGATCACCCTGGTGATCCCAATCACCATTCTGAGCACCCCTGCGCTAGTATATGAAATATCATTTGCTTTATGCATTGCGACTTTCATCTTCAATATCTCTTCTACCACAATCTCACACCAAATGACACAGCTGGTCTCTCTCTCTCTCTCTCTCTCTCTCTCTCTGTAGTCTCTTTAGTGGGTCTGAATCTGTGAGTGGTTACTGGAGAGGAGGCATAAAAATCCCACTGTGTTCAACCCATTGGTAACTAACCATACAACGGATTATAGCCTTAACCTTTATCTTGGTTCCTGCCTCTACTCAAGACATTTAAATTCATGGACACTTTCCGCGATGATTTATTTCCTTTCTCTTAAAAAACAATTTGGACAGAGCATAAAAGATTATGACTAATCTCCAATACTGTTACAGCAGACTATATGTCCTCAGATGTATTTTCAATGTCAAACTCCTACAAGACTCTAGAAATGAACTTGGGCTATTACTGCAATGGCAATTGGCCAGAAATGGGGTTCTCATTCTGGGTTATCTCATCGTGCATAATTTTTAATTCAAATTGTTAATTTAAACCAGGGCTGTCCAACTGCCGGTCCGGGGGCCATATACGGCCCCCCAGCCCCTTCCCTACGGCCCCCTAAGCTTTTTAATAAAAAATAAAAATTAAAAAATCCCCTCAAAATAAAAAAAAAATCCCAAAGTGCGCATGCGGCTTTTTTGCCCACTTTGGGAGGGCGGGGGAGCCCCCCCGTGGCTCCTCCCTCTCTCCCAAAGCATCACGCCAGCTTTGGGGGAGAGGGCGAAGCCACGAGGAGCCTTCTGCGGCTACGCCCCCTTGCCCAAAGCATCCCAACAGCTGTTGTGATGCTTTGGGTGAGGGGCGGAGCCGCGAAGCCTCGCGGCTTTGCCCTCTCCCCAAAGCGTCACAACAAATGTTGTGATGCTTTGCGCGAGGGGCGGCCGTGGAAGGCTCCCCGTGGCTCCTCCTTCTCTCCCAAAAGCGTCACAACAGCCTCAGAAGCAGGCGAAATCGCCCGCTTCCAAGGCTATTGCGATGCTTTGGGAGAGGGGGCGGAGCCGCATGGCGGGGGCGTGGCCGGGGGCATGGCCGGGGGTGTGGCCGAGTGGCCCCCAGGTGATAACTCACCAGAAGTCCGGCCCTTGCGCCGGCAGAAGTTGGACAGCCCTGATTTAAACAAAGAGATCGCTCACATTATAAAGCGATATTAATCTGGGGAAAAATATCTTTTTTCTCTGCTGAGAAATTAGGAATAACTTTGGTACTAATGTCGGTAGCTGTTGTAGTTGAGCCTGAGGCTGAAAGAGAGGAGTCTGTAGTTAAAAACGCAAAACGGTCTACTCGTGAGCAAGAGTCAGATGAGGCTCAGGAAAGGAAGAGATTAAGGCAACTACTTAGCGATTCTTCTGGGGATGAAACGTTTCTGGGTTTTTCGGAGGATGATGGGAGTGGGGATGAGGAGCAGGCAATGGGAGGTTGGGATGAGGGGTCACAGAGAACTGAAGGAGACTCTAGTGAGCCCCGATCCCTCCCCGGCTTCAGCGCTACCACAGCTTCTTCAACCTTGAGGAGGGTAGTGTCAAGCCAGTAGTGGCTAGTAGGCATGAGAAAAAAGTTATGAAAATGATTCGTTTCGTAAGAAATTCGTAAGAAATGCTACTTTCGAGTATTTCCGCACCTGGAACGCCAACCAGGACGTGGACTTTCTTTTTCGAACTTCGGGGGCCAGGATTTTCTTAAGTGTCGTTATTAGGTCGTAGGGGGGGGGGGGCACCCTCCTTCTCTCTCACCACCCTCCCGCCTCCCTTGCCAATATTATGGCAAGGCAAGCCTTAAACTCACTCCTTCCCTCGGCTGGAAGGAAGCCTAGAAAAAATGTAAACAGAGAGGATTACTCAGTAAATCTGCAAGGAGGGCACTTTGGATGAAGTGCCCTCCCTTGTGGATTTACTTCTGAGTAAACCTCTCTGTTTACATTTTTCCAGGCTTCCTGCCTCTCCTGCCTGCCAGGATCTAAAGCATCAAAGAGTATTGGGGTGAGAAACCAACCTAATGTATAATAGAATGAATGCTACTGTAAGTGCCTAATATTATAAGTAATCCAACTGGTCATACCTACATTCCATGCACATGCAATAATACAGCAGTAATAACAATAACAAGAGGTAAAATTCAAACCGAAGTATTCTGACTGGTCCCTGCCTCGTGCAAACGGGCTCATGCGGTGCAAAGCGGTGCAAACGGAAATTAGCCCGGGAAAAGCCAGCTTGGGAGCACACATACATATTCTTGGGAGGGGGATTTGTTGCAGAATCCCGGCCTCATAGAGAAGATTCTGCAGCAACCCCCCAAGAATATGTATGTGTGTGCACCCAAGCAGAAAACGCTGTCTTGGGCTAATTTCCCAGGCTCACAAAGAAGAGCCCGTTTGCACCGCATGAGGCAGGGACCACTCAGAACGCCGGTTTGAATTTTACCTCTTCTTATTCCCATTGTTATTACTGCTGTATTATTGCATGTGCATAGAATGTAGGTATATGACCAGCCTGGGCAAACTTGGGCCCTCACTCCTCGGGATCGGGGTGAGAGAGAGGCAGCGAGGAGTGAGGGGGCTCCTCCTCCTTTTTTTAGCTGCTTCCAAGAATAGAATACCCTCCCTCCCTCCCTCCCTCCTTCCCTCCCTCCTTCCTATTTGGAGAGTCCCATCTAGAATTCAGTGTGATTTATTCAAGTTTTGACCTACAACTCCCAGAAATCCCAGCCAATTTACCAGCTGTTAGGATTTCTGGGAGTTGTAGGCCAAAACCATCTGGAATGCGCATGCTCTGGCATACGAATTACTAACGGATTTCGTTAGTACTTAAGTTACATTTCCGAAATTTTTGGGAAATTTTTGTAAGTCTTTCTTTACTAATCAAAAAATCCCCCCATTTGATTGACGATTCACCATTTTAGGATTCTAAACCATGCCTAGTGGCTAGCTATGCCACCACTGGCTTGGCACTACCCTCCTCAAGCCTGGAGAAGCTGTGGTAGAGCTAAAGCCAGAGGGGGCGGAGCCAGGCCATGCTTCTCTCTCAATAGATCTTTCTGACTTGGTTTTATTATAAGTAGCTCGCATGCTGAAAAAGTGTGGGCACCCCTGATCTAGAGCCTAGAGAATAAGGAGAAATTGCACATTCTCCTACAGGGCTCAGATAAAAATTCTATTAAAACTGACCCTTTTACGCAAAACGTGCGGGTCATCCCCGAAAAGTCGAAAGCAGAGAGCTCTGACATCACTGCCATCAGGACCGGACAAAGGTAATGAAAACTAGTAAGCCAACCTTATTTTGATGCCCCCTCGCTCTCCAGTCTGGTGTAGTGTGCATATGCGCGTGCGTGCGCTGGAACATGCCCCCAGCTAGTTTTGCGCTGGAGGAGCGTTCTGGAGGAGGAGCGTTTTGTACGCGGTCAGAGGCAGCCGGGGCAGAGCCTCGCGCCCACGCGCCGGCCCGCAGCAATGATGTGCGGAACCTGGCGGCCACGGCAGGATGCACCTCTGGTCACGTGGCGCCCGGAAGCGGCCGCGTTTACTTCGCTTACACTTAGATCCGCCCCTGACTGCCATCAATGCAATTTAATATGGATATGTTTACTAGTTTTACTTACCCTAGCCCCCTCTCAATTTCTATTCTAAGTTTTGTATGATTTGATATGGTCAAAATAGACTAATCAATATTACATATATATATCAGGCATGGTTTAGAACCCAAAAATAAGGAATCGAAAATCTAATGGGGGGGGGGATTTTTTTTGATTAGTAATAGAAAGACTTACAAAAAAATTCAAAAAAATTCTAAAATGTAACGTAATTACTAACGAAATTCGTTAGTAGTTCTAAAGTAGGCAAAGCAGGGAAACAGGACTGACACTGCTTTAAGCACAGGCAAATCAAGGGGCAACATTATCCTTGGTTTCCTTGCAGGGAGATATAATGCATTAATATATTATTATTAATATTATTATTCATATTATTAAAGGACAGGGTTTCTTTGCAGGGACATATAATGCATTAATATATTTTTATTATTATTAATATTATAAAAGGACAGGGTCTCTTTGCAGGGACATATAATACATTAATATATTATTATTATTAATATTATAAAAGGACAGGGTTTCCTTGTAGGGACATATAATGCATTAATATATTATTATTATTAATATTATAAAAGGGCAGGGTTTCTTTGCAGGGACATATAATGCATTAATATATTATTATTAATATTATTAAATAAAATAGTTGCCAATGCCCACCTCTGGTGCAGGCCTTGCTAATCTGTAGAGTTCTCCTCACTCCAGCTTTTCCCCATTCAGTTTTACCATAGCACTCTAGGACCTCCGTTTGAACTCTATGGCTTTTCTTGATTCTGAACTCTTCCTTCTCCTCTCCGTGCTCTTTTCACCCCTGCTGCCCTTCTCTCAGCAGTTCTTATGTCCTTCTACTCTGTCCTTCTATCTAAACCCCTTCCTGGGTGTTTAAATCACTTTTTCGTCAGTCCTCCAGCCCCTCTAGGGAGTCCCGATCTGGATCTCTCTATCGTTTCCGGCTCCTTTTTCACTTCCTGGAGAGGCCTTTCACTCTAATTAGGCTCCAAGCATGGAAAGGCCCCGATTTGACTGTGAGTTATGTCTGCAAAGCTATTTTGGAGGGGGAAATTTTCCTGTTGGGTGGGCATCCAAAATAGTTACTAATCTAACGAAAATTTGGGCCCAGGGGGTGCGGAAAAGAACGTCCATTTCCGGGATTGGCCCTGCGATGCGTATAAACTTGAAAGTCCCATACATACGAATCCCTTCCGATTTATTTTCATTTTCATAACTTTTTTCTCATGCTATATATATATATATATATATATGAATGATCTTGCTGACTGGAGGATTCTGGAGCCTGTAGTCCAAAGGGGGAGCTTTCCCAGTGCCTGCCATTGCAAACAAGTTGGGAGGAAGCCGGCACCTTTGCCATCTGAGCTATCACTTAATCCTCAAGGCTTTGAAAGTGCTATTCTTAGCTCAATTATTCAAACACCTTCATCTAGAATTATGCATATGCACACACGCACATGCTCTTCTTTGGAATCACAAAGACACTTTAATTACATTTCCCATAATTAAGCCATCGAGTCTGCCACTGATTTCTCTCCCTTTCCTCCCAATGCCCCTGGTTCGCCCATAGAAACATACAGTGTGAAGATACTGCAAGGGCCATCCAGTCCAACCCCCGCCATGTAAGAAAATACAACCAAAGCACTTTGTACAGATGTCCACATAGACTCTGCTTAAAACCCTCAAAAATGGAGACTTCACCGTGGTTCAAAGCAGCATATTTCGCTGCTGAACAGCTCCATTTAAGAGACAGGCATGGGTCTATCATGCCCAGGCCCAAAACAGATAAGAGTGCTTCCCAACTGCCTCTGTCCTGGCATGAGTAGGCAAGTTGAAGAGGCAGGCAGATCATCATTGTGCCCAGGCTGAGAGGGAGGTGAAAGGCTACCCCAACTGCCTCTGCCCTGGCATGAAAGGGCAAGCTGAAGAGGCAGGCAGATCAGGCCCAGGTCGGAGGGAGGTGAAAGGCACCCCCAACTGCCTCTGCCCTGGCATGGAGGGCAAGCTGAAGAGGCAGGCAGATCGTCACAGCCCAGGTCAGAGGGAGGTTATAGGCTATCCCAACTGCCACTGCCCTGGCATGAGAGGGCAAGCTGAAGAGGCAGGCAGATCATCATTGTGCCCAGGCTGAGAGGGAGGTGAAAGGCTACCCCAACTGCCTCTGCCCTGGCATGAAAGGGCAAGCTGAAGAGGCACGCAGATCATCATTGTGCCCAGGCTGTGAGGGAGGTGAAAGGCTACCCCAACTGCCTCTGCCCTGGCATGAAAGGGCAAGCTGAAGAGGCAGGCAGATCGTCATTGTGCCCAGGTCAGAGGGAGGTGAAAGGCTACCCCAACTGCCACTGCCCTGGCCTGAGAGGGCAAGCTGAAGAGGCAGGCAGATCTTCATTGTGCCCAGGTCAGAGGGAGGTTATAGGCTATCCCAACTGCCACTGTCCTGGCATGAGAGGGCAAGCTGAAGAGGAAGGCAGATCGTCATTGTGCCCAGGTCAGAGGGAGGTTATAGGCTACCCCAACTGCCACTGTCCTGGCATGAGAGGGCAAGCTGAAGAGGAAGACAGATTGTCATTGTGCCCAGGTCAGAGGGAGGTGAAGGCTTTTCAACTGCCTCTGCCCTGGCATGAGAGGGCAAGCTGAAGAGGCAGGCAGATCGTCATTGTGCCCAGGTCAGAGGGAGGTGAAAGGCTACCCCAACTGCCTCTGCCCTGGCATGAGAGGGCAAGCTGAAGAGGCAGGCAGATCGTCACAGCCCAGGTCAGAGGAGGGTTATAGACTACCCCAACCGCCACTGCCCTGGAAGGAGAGGGCTAGCTGAATAGGTAGGCAGATCGTCATTGTGCCCAGGTCAGAGGGAGGTTATAGGCTACCCCAACTGCCACTGCCCTGGCATGAGAGGGCAAGCTGAAGAGGCAGGCAGATCTTCATTGTGCCCAGGTCAGAGGGAGGTTATAGGCTATCCCAACTGCCACTGCCCTGGCATGAGAGGGCAAGCTGAAGAGGAAGGCAGATCGTCATTGTGCCCAGGTCAGGGAGGTTATAGGCTACCCCAACTGCCACTGTCCTGGCATGAGAGGGCAAGCTGAAGAGGAAGACAGATTGTCATTGTGCCCAGGTCAGAGGGAGGTGAAAGGCTACCCCAACTGCCTCTGCCCTGGCATGAGGGCAAGCTGAAGAGGCAGGCAGATCGTCATTGTGCCCAGGTCAGAGGGAGGTGAAGGCTACCCCAACTGCCTCTGCCCTGGCATGAGAGGGCAAGCTGAAGAGGCAGGCAGATCGTCATTGTGCCCAGGTCAGAGGGAGGTTATAGACTACCCCAACTGCCACTGCCCTGGAATGAGAGGGCAAGCTGAAGAGGAAGGCAGATCGTCATTGTGCCCAGGTCAGAGGGAGTTATAGGCTACCCCAACTGCCTCTGCCCTGGATGAGGAGGCTATTTCCCTTTCTTTTGTATCCTGTCTTGTTCAGATTGTCAAACTAACCATTTACAATTCATTCTGAGAGCCTTTATGGCTGAAGAGCAGAGTTCTAATACTTTAAATCAATCAATCAATAATAAATACACTTTGCCTGTGTGTTACACAAAGTATCCATTCCTTTGTGTAATACATTTTT
>JARBWK010002181.1:0-15876 GCA_030556195.1 Anolis apletophallus
GAGCCCACTGGCTGCTAACAGATTGTGCTTGATATATATATATATATATATATATATATATATATATATATATATATATGAAGTCTATGGGTTGAAATAATATGTCTTTATAATTAATATAAAAAGAAACACAATAATAAAAGATAAGGCAAAAAAGTGTATTTTTATACAAAACAGCTCTTAAAATCATGTGCATTACTTTACAACTAATAAATTTATTGTGGCATAATGTGGATCAGTCCGCTTTTAGATACTGGCTGCAATTCTGTTATGTGCCAATGTTCCTTTTAAGTTACTCATGCATTATGATAATATCAGTTCTAATCATCGCATATTCAGATATAGGGATGTAGCTGTAGTAGAGGGAGTGATCACCCTTAAGATTAATTCCTGTATACATAAATGCAATTTGAGGAGTGGGATACATCTACATTGTAAAATTAATGCAGTGTGACATTGCTTTGACTGCCATGGCTCAGTAAAAACACCATTGTAGTTTGGTGAAATACCAGCACTCTTTGACAGTGAAGTCTAAAGACCACGTAAACTACAGAACCCATAATTCCATTGCAATAAGCCATGGCAATTAAAGTGGTATCAAAACAGTATTAACTGTGCAGATGCATGAAAATTGTGGTTTTCTGAGTCCCTTTTTTCAGCATGCTGGAATATCTCTATTATCTCAACCTTTCTACTGAAGCTCTGGAGGAAAGCAGGGAAGAATACTGAGGTCATTCTGACCTTTCTCTCCAAATTGAGAGTTGCCTTTGAAGACTGTCCAGAAGCTACAATTGGTGCAACGGATGGCAGCCAGATTTAACAGGAGCGGTGCTCAGGAGCATACAACTTTTTCTGTTGTGCCAGCTCCACTGGACACACCAAAATGCTGGCTTTAGCCTATAAAGCCCTAAATGGTTCTGGCCCAACTTACCTGTCCGAACGCATCTCCCTTATCAACCTTCTAGGACTTTAAGATCGCCTGGGAGGCCTCTGCTCTCAATCCTGCCTTTGTCACAAGTACGGTTGGCAGGGACGAGAGACAGGGCCTTCTCAGTGGTGACCCTCGGCTATGAATGCCCTCTCTAGGGATATTAGGTTGGCCCCTCTCTTTTAATATTTTGAAAGAAAGTTAAAACTTGGCTTTTTGAGCAAGAGTTTGCAAATACAGCATAACAGACATAGGAAAATGGACTGACTGGACAAATGAAATTGGACAATGGTTTTAACAAGGAGACTCGGATGACATATGTTTTATTGATTTTATCATGATTTTATATTATCTTAATCATTTTATTGTATTTTTATGCTTTGATGTTGACTGTAAACCACTCTGAGTTGCCTACAGGCTGAGAGGGGTGGTATATAAATGTAGCAAATAAATAAATTTGCCTGCCTTCTCCTGTAGTTGATTTGGAATTGAAGTGCATTTATCTAGAAGATCCAGCAATTCTCATGTGGATGAGAAGATGAGCTCCAAGCAGTCTTTCAGCCAGATAGTTGGGACAAAATTCTTTATAATCATATGGCCCATAGAGTAAGTGTTAAGAAGAATCTGGTCTATCACTAAACATTGGTTTTACACTCTGCTACACACTTTTATGTGCCAATTTGTTTCTGGGCGCAATTTAGGTGCTGGTTTTAACTTATAAAGACCTAAGAGCTTCGATCCAGGCTACTTGAGACATTGTCTCCCCTTAAACAAACCAGACAGACAGCTAAGCTCCAGTGGAGAGACCTTGGTATTGATCTCAGCACTTTCTGGCATGCACTTTGAGAGGACCAGGATCATTTTTGGGGGTGGTCCATGCGCTATGGAACACATTGCCTTAAGCATTAAGATCATCCCCTTCTTTAAAGGCATACCATAAGGGTGTGAAGATATTCCTTTTGGAGAAAATGTTTAATTAAGCCAAATAAGTGGTAGTGGAAGCTCTGGGTTTTTATCTTGGTTTTAATGTTCACATGGTTTTAATTGTGTTTGCTGTTTGAAATATTTATGTTTTAATGAGTTGTTTTAACTTTGTATTGTGTGTTTTCATTCTGTTGTAGCTGCCTTGGGTCTGTACTCAGACAAAGGTGAGATATAAATTTCTCAAATAAAATAAATAATTAATAAATATGTGTTTTTCACTGCTTTTCAGTGGCACAGAAGCAGTGACATCAGCATATATACATCACAGAAAATAGCGGTTGTTATCAACCATGATTTGTATTACATTATAGTTAAAATTATTTCATTGTTCTGATGTGGCAAACTAGCCTGAAATTTTTAAATAAACAGAAACCAGAACAAACTTTTCACTAGGGATATAATTATAGTAGAGATGAATAATTTCAGCAATTCTTTGCTCACCGTGAGGAAGTTTTTGAAAATCATTCCGTTTTCAGATGCTTACTCTCTGCAAAATCACACATTATTTCCTCTAGAAAATGACCTCTTCTTTGTTAAAAATAATATTTCAATGCAAAAATATTAACTTCTGACAAAACATGTAATTTTCTGTGTAGAAAACAATGTTATCTATGCAGACCAAAGAGGCATGAATTTTACATAGAATAAATACACCATCACAGCATTTTCTGCATAGAAAACAGCAAACATATATAAAACAGCAAACATACCGAAAACAAACATTTTTTGTTCCAAGATCAATATTTCTGTGTTGAAATAGTATTTTCTGTTCCCCAAAAACTGTTTTGTGCACAAAAATTCTACATGCATTTTTTTACATAGTAAGCTCTAAACTATGAAGATTCTCCAGATTCCATCTTGTTAGAATTTCCCAACATTAAAACAATGTAATTTATACCATTGCCAGAATATTTCCAATATTCATCTCATCTCTATTTCACACACTTCCAGAATATTTCCAATATTCACCCCATCTCTACTTCATACACTTATATATAGATGATACAATATCTGTGTCCCATCACACAAAATTCTTACCCATTTTAAAGCTAGTTTCAAAAATGCACTTTCATTGCACCTTATGAACAGGATTTTCAGTTAAGAGTGCCCATATCATTTCAAATGCATTGTTTTTGCCTTCAGAAGTTAAGCTACAGCCACTCAGTAATGAAATATGAACTGTTACTGCTTAAATATTTTATTTCACCTTTTTATAATTTGTCTATAGCTTTGTGCCATTGTCATATCAACTGGCTTTGGCTACCAAGCAAAATTATCTTTTCAGGAATAATTCAAAAAATGGCACAATACTGAGTTATAATTAAACTTTATTTCCCACATTGATTTACACATTAATCACATCAAAAGAAATGTCTACTTTGAATAATCTTGATTCAATCAGATGTTGAAATTAAAGATTTTGGAAGTCATCCTTCTTCTCAGAGCATCATTTATCTCTTTACTTCTCAAACTGTAAATAATGGGATTGAGTGTTGGGGTGATGGTAGAGTAAAGCAGAGCTAGAAATTTGTCAGTTTCAAGACTGTAGCTAGATGGGGGTCTCAGGTACATCGTACTTGCAGACCCATAGAACAAAATGATGACAATGACGTGTGAGGAACAGGTGGAGAAAGCCTTCTGCCTACCCTTTGAAGTTGTGATTTTTCAGGATCGTGCTGATTATGTGTGCATAGGAACCTAGAATCAGCAAAGATGGAAACAGAGTAATTAATAGTCCCGCCATGAAAACAGTGATTTTATTGATAGTTGTATCTCCACAAGCAAGCCTCAATAGTGGAGGAATGTCACAGAAAAAATAGTTAATATGGTTGTCCTCACAGAAAGGCAGAGTAAATATCAAGCTTGTCTGTCCCAATGAAAGTGTCATCCCACTGGCCCATGATCCGGCTACTAGCCAGGTGCATAGCTGCTTACTCATGATGGACGAATAGCGCAGAGGGTTGCAGATGGCCAAGAAGCGGTCATATGCCATGGTAGCTAGAAGAAAGCATTCTGTGGTTCCCAGGAAGAGAAGGAAATACAGTTGGGCAGCACAACCAAAGAAAGAGATGGTCTTGTCTTGTGAAAGAAAATTTGCCAACATTTTTGGGGCCGTGACAGATGTGTAGCAGATATCCACAAAAGAGAGACTGGCAATGAAATAGCACATTGGTGTGTGAAGAGAAGAATCAAGTCTAATAGTGATACTTATTAGGCATTCCCAGCAGAGACGTAGCATACATGATGAAAAACAAAATGAAAAGCAAACCTTGCATCTCTACGTTGCCAGAAAATCCTAAAATGACAAATCCTACGCTTTTGTTCTGTCCTTCCATGTGCCTAGGATTCCTTACCTATAAAAAACAACAAGGGGGTGAGAGATAATTTCTGTGAAACATGAGGTTTCAGTTCAGTTCATATTTTGAGAATAATGTATTAACATTGACCAAAAACTTCCGAATGCATTTGAATACAACAACTCAAATATTGTAGACCTGCAAATATTAACCCAATAAAAACCAGAGCTTTTCATTCTTAGCACTGTAAAGTTAACTTTACATTTCTATGTATTCAACTATTTTAATACTGAGAACCTCTACACCAGAGAGCTACCATATGATCTTCTACATGCTAGGAATAGTTACAGCTATTGAATTTTGCCAGTGCAGATAAGGGAAATTTTCACAAATTTCTTCCTCTCTCAAGTGGAGATTTCTGGGTTTTCAGAAAAAAATAATTCAAGAGCAAATAAGTGTTGGATTCATTCATTTTAAAATACGTATGAACATGTATCACCCATTTATTTGATTATCAACCATTCACATGTATGTTAATTAACAGATTTTTTAAAAATATCAGCAAAATTCATTGATAAATGTTTAAGTTGATGGTAAGTGTTAGGAAGAATGCATGCCTAAATTTATAGGATATCTCCTTTGGAATTGTCAATTTTTAGATAACTTCATTTTTCAAAGCACAAAAATCTATCCATAAAAAAGAAATATTTCCTATCACACAGCTAGTCCAACCTATAAACAGCATATTTCCTACCTTCTCAGCTCTGTGGAGGATTTTCAACTACCCTATCACCTACAAAAAGATTGTCTTATGAGTGTACATAAAAAAGCTTCTCAGTATTCTCGGCATTATACCTTTGTTACAGACACCTTTATTACCTCTGAACATCTGAAGGGAGATGACATCCAGAAGAAGAGGAGAGTAATATCATGGGCATTACATCATTGTTCCTTCTTGACTGTACAATTGCTTGTCTGTATGCTGTTATCAATTTACATTAATGATAACTAATGGTAGGTTACATACCTGTGACCATCTTTCTTCGAGTGAAGCTCTGTGAATCCACACTTATGAAGTTTGCGCGCCAGCGTGGGCTTCCAACGGAAACTTTTCCAGTTTGAAACTTTTTGGCGGTAGCTCCGCCCAGCCGACCCGGAGGGCATAAAAGGCGCCTCCAGCGCGCCCACGCCATTCCTACGCCACATTAGCAACTAGGAAAGGGTGGTTTGAAAAGAGGGGACGGCCGGGCGGGTTCGTGTGCATTCACAGAGCTTCACTCGAAGAAAGATGGTCACAGGTATGTAACCTACCATTCTTCTTCGAGAGCTCTGTGAATGCACACTTATGAAGATTTACCGAGCTAAGGTAAAGGAGGTGGGAACAAACCAGCCAGATTGTAGAAAAATGAACAGGTTTATTGCAACCAGCAACCTGAATAAATAACATGTTAAACATATAATGAGTGGGAGGCAGGCTCCCACTTGTAAACACAGTGCAACAAGCACCATTCATGTCAGGCACGCAGGCCTCACAACATAAGTGCAACAAGCACCATTCATGCCAGGCACACAGGCCTCATAGCAGAAGTGCAACAAGCACCATTCATGTCAGGCACACAGGCCTCATAACAGTGAGTGCAACAAGCACAACCTGAGAACAAAGGGTGCACAACTGGTGCAACCTACCGTAAGTGGGTAAAAGCGCTTTAACCGGTAGACTGTGCCCCTACCTGGGGCACGGCACACACTTAACATTGACAGTGCAATGAACAAGAGGTGTTCGATCGACGCAACTGTCGACCGACCAGTGCAAAAAAACAGGGAGATCTGGGGCTGACTACTCTGCAGCACCTTGTGGGGCCTTGGGGCTAAGAATCGACCGACCAAAGGCCGCCTCCCTCCCAAACAGGGTGTCTACCCGGTAATGAGATACAAAGGTAGAGGGGTTGGCCCAGATGGCCGCCCTACAAATTTGGTCCAGGGAATCCCTTTGAGGAACGCAGTCGACGTGGCCACTGCCCTAGTCGAGCGCCCCTTGACCTTAGATGGGCACGGTTGACGGGCTATCTGATAGCACAGTTCAACCAGGGATGCTACCAATTAGATAGTCTCTGTGCCGACACTGGCAAGCCCAGCTTGTCGGTGGCGCATTTACACAAACAGTCGGGTCGACCGGCGGTAGTCCGCCGACCGGGTCTTGTAGATCAGAAGGGCTCTTCTGACGTCGAGGCCGTTGGCCCTCGAGTCCGTGTCCCCGGGTCGGGCCAGTCCCAAGTCCGGGAGCACAATGTCAGTGTTCAAGTGGAACGGAGACACCACCTTCGGCAGAAAGGTGATGTCCGTCCGCAGGATGGCCCTATCTGCTAAAAACAGCAGGTAGGGTTCGTCGACACGGAGCGCCGCCAGCTCGGAGGGGCGACGCGCTGAAGCAATGGCGACTAGGAAGGCCACCTTCCAAGATAGGAGCCGCAGGTCGATGGATGACAGCGGCTCGAACGGTGGGGATGTCAGGCAGGACAGCACCAGGTCCAAGTTCCAACCCGGTGTTGGTGGATGCACCGGGGGACGAGTGTTGTTAACACCCCTCAGGAACCTCTTGACCATCGGGTACTGGAACAGCGAGGGACCGCCCCTCTGCTGGTTCTGCCAGGTGAGGGCCGCCAAGTGGGTCTTCACCGAGGACATGGATAGACCCCTGTCGACCAACTGCGCCAGGAACTCCAGGACCGACGGAACCGCCAGCGGGAAGACGGTGGTAGATCGGGAAGCCTGGAACCTCTCGTAGCGGGCGATGCAAGCCGAGTACGCCTTCGACGTGGCCGGCTTGTGGGCTGCTGCCAGGATCGCTGCTACTGCTGGAGAGACCTCTGGCGCCGGTGAATCCTCCACGCAGTCAAGTGCAAGGACGGTAGGTCCGGGTGGAGGAGCATCCCGTTCTCCCGAGTCAGCAGATCTGGTCGGTGAGGGAGCGGCATGTAGTCCTGACTCGCTAGGTGTAGCAGGGTCGGGAACCACACTTGTCTCGGCCAGTAGGGAGCGATGAGGATGCAGTCGGTCCCTGAGAGCTGGATCTTCTCGACGATCCGGAGAAGGAGCGGGAACGGCGGGAATAGATAAAAGAACCCCGTCGTCCAGTCGAGCAGAAGGGCGCCCCGAGGCATCCCGGTGTGCATCCGGGACAAGCCTGGCACCGAAAAACTGGCAGTTGGTTGTTTTCCGCGGCGATGAAGAGATCTGCGTCCGGGACCCCCACCGTTGAAAGACACGGTGGAGCTCGTCCGGATGCAGCATCCATTCGTGGGACGACCAGCTGGTTCTGCTGAGGCAGTCCGCTTCCCCGTTCTCGACACCCGGGAGATGAATGGCTCTGGGAGTCACTTGATGATGGACACACCACTCCCACAGGTTCTGGGCTAGGGGCCTGGAGGTTCCTCGAGCCCGTCCCGCCCTGCTTGTTCACGTAGTACATGGCCACGATGTTGTCCGTCCTGACCAGTACTACTTTTCCCGTGACGAGGGGGGGGCGAAGGCCCGGAGAGTCTTGGCGATGGCTAGAAGCTCCAGATAGTTGATGTGATGAAGCTTCTCCACCGTCGACCACTGCCCGTTGACAGACAGGGTGTCCGTATGGCCTCCCCATGCTTGCAATGACGCGTCGGTCGTCACTGTGATGGCTGGGTTTACTGTGTGAAAGGTACTCCCCTGCACACGTTGCTCTTGGACCCTGACCGGGTCGAAGTGGTCGAGGAACCAGCGCTGTAGTGGTCTGAAGCGCAGCCTCGCCAACGGGGTCACAGCTACTGTAGAGGCCATGTGGCCTAAGGTCACCTGGATCTGTTTCGCCGTGATGGCGGGCTTTCTGCAGCTGTGTATCTCGCCGAAGAGCCTGGAATCTGACGTCTGGCAGATAGGCGAGCTGATCGACGGAGTTGAACATCGTGCCGATGAACTTGATGGTCATCGTTGGGACCAGTTGGGACTTCTCCTCGTTGAGGCGCAGGCCCAATGAGGAGAGTAGTTGTAGGGTCGTAGAGACCTGTTGATGCAGGAGTTCTGGAGACTGAGCCGCCAGCAGCCAGTCGTCCCGATAAGGAAAAATCCGGATTTTCTGCCTCCTCAAGTGCGCAGCCACGACCGACATGCACTTGGAGAATGTTCGAGGCGCTGTCCCGAGGCCGAACGGGAGGACGTTGAACTGGTACGCCCTTCCCGCCACCTTGAAGCTCAGGAAACGTCGATGAGCAGGTCGAATCGAGACGTGGAAGCACGCAGCGCCCCGGAGGTCGATCGACAAAGTGGTCGTTGGACCGGAGAAGCGGGAGAATGGACGACACTGACACCATCCTGAATTTCCTCGGCGAAACGCACGCGTTTAAGTCTCTGAGGTCCAGGATGGGACGCAGGGAACCGTCTGGCTTCGCACGGTGAAATACCGTGAGAAGAATGCCCTCTTTCTTGCTCTTGGGGAGCTGTGAAATCGCTCCCCTTTTGAAGCAAGCTGTCGACCTCCTCCAAGATCACCCTGGACGGCTGTGTCTCGACGATGAACCCCGTGGGTGGAAGTTCGTCGAACTCCAAGGCATAGCCGTCTTCGACAATCCGGAGAACCCATGCATCTGAGGTGATGCGTCGCCAGGCATTGATGTAGCGGGCCAGGCGGTCTCCGAACGGCGGGTGAAGTGGTGGTGGTCGAAGGATGGGAGGAGGCATGATGGTGGCAGCGGTACCTAGCGAGGAGGCGGCGTTGCCCAGCGCCCCGTCAAACGCGACGGTTGGATTGTCCATTGCCATTACCATGGCGAGGTCGCGACTTGTTCCCTGTCGGGCCTGTTGACTGCTGCTGTTGCTGCCTCGGCTGCTGCTGTTGTTGCTGCTGAGGCGCCGAGTACCTTGGGGCTTGGCGGTACTGCTGTCTGGGCTGAAACTTGGCCCGTTGGTAGTACTGCTCGGCCTGTGGTTGAGGCCGGTCCAGTTTAGCCGTCAGGACTCGAAAGTCGTGAGTGGCCTTGAGTCTGTCGTCCGTGCCCGCAAAGAAAAGTCCCTGGGCATCGAACGGCAGGTCCTCGATGGTCTTCTTCGAGTTAGTGGAAAGGCCAGAGGATTTCAACCACGCGTGTCTTCGGATGGCGACACCGTGGGCTAGCAGCTTCCCCGAAGTGTCCGCTGTGTGGCGGGCCATGAGGATCTGGTGGTGTGCCAGCGACTGCGCCTCCTGGGAGATGGAGAGAAGTGCCGTCTGCTGCTCCTGAGAGAGATCCTGGAAAAAGGGTTGAGCCCTTTCCCAGAGGATCTGGTGGTACGCCGCCATACATGCGCCGTAGTTGGCCATCTTGGTCAACAGGAGCCCGGCCTTGTAGATCTTTCGACCCGTTGTGTCGAACCTCCTTCCCTCCTGATCTGAGGGTGCTGCAGATTCTCGGCCCGATGTTTGGGCGGAGGTGACGATCATCGAGTTGGGTGCTGGATGATCGTGAAGCCAGTTCTTTTCCCTCTCGTCTATCTTGTACCATGCCTCGATACGACTTGAGGGACGTAGGTTTGCATCCCTAGGGATCTCGCCATCCGGCCCACCTGCTCACCGAAAGCCCTCGTTGTCCGTTGGCGAAGACGAGGGTTCCGCGTCACAGCCCGCATGGGAAGGCGTTCTGTCCATGTTGAGGGACAGGATGGATCCCGATCTTGTCGATCGAGGGACCTCGCCATCTTCCATCTCGTCTCCCGACCACGGTTGAACCGTGTCTGGGATCACCGGCGGTTGTGATTGTGGAGGCGACCTGGATGTCGAAGGGATTTTTGGCATCTCTGTCGACACAGGAGGAGGTGTTCGCTTGGCCGGGGCCAGGGCGAGCCTCGTGGTCTGCCTGCCTTTGTCTGGCGAAGTCATGAAGAGTTGTCGGACCGAGGTCTGTCCCGGAGGAGCGAGGACGACGGTCTGGACAGAGTTCTCTGGCGACACGTGGTGCTCTACCCCTGTCTCCACAGCGAGAACAGGGGTAGGCGAAGAGTCGGGGCAGGAGACTGAAGACGATGACGTCGGTGAGGGAGGTCTCGAGGCAGCGGCCTCCAGAGACTTGCCCGGAGTCACAGGAACCAGGCCTCTGGTCTGGGCTCTACGGGCTTCTTGCTCCGACCTCTGGAAGGCTATCTCCATAGCCCGATCCGAGGGAGTCCTTGAGATGGTCGACCTCTGGGAGTAGCCCGACGCCATCGAGCTTGTCGACCGTCTGCGAGGTGGAGGCAGCTCGACCGTTTCGGTGGTCACGGTGCAAGGCCTCTTCGACACCGAAGTCTTTGATGTCTTCGAGGAGACAGACTTGGTGGTGTTCTTCTCCTTCCGTGGACGCTTCCCGGCCGGGTGAGCGGTCGACACGGCGGGGACCGAAGCAGCCGCCTCGGATCCCAAGGAGGCAGATGGGACAGCCGTCGCCATCTGTGGAGGGCAGAGAGCACGCTCCGTGAGGTAGGCCTGAAGCCTGCGGGCTCTCGCTCTTCGAGTGGCGGTCGAGAAGGCCTGGCAGTGCCGGCAGGCAGGAACGACGTGTCCCTCCCCGAGACACCGAAGGCACTTCGAGTGACCGTCACAGTCCGGGATCTTGCTACCGCAGGATAAACACCTTTTGAAACTGGTTGTGGACATGCTATGCTCACACAACCAGCCGTATTTCCGATGTTGCCCAAGTGGCGGAAAACAAAGGAATGGCGTGGCGCGCTGGAGGCGCTTTATGCCCTCCGGGTCGGCTGGGCGGAGCTACCGCCAAAAAGTTTCAAACTGGAAAAGTTTCCGTTGGAAGCCCGCGCTGGCGCGCAAACTTCATAAGTGTGCATTCACAGAGCTCTCGAAGAAGAACTACATTTCTTCCAGATGTTTTGTTGTAGGAAACACCACTGCTAATTGCAAGTTTGGTTCCCAAGAAAGACATTGGGGGATTTCTATTCAATCCTATGACTATAGTGCTGTAGGGTTCAACATCTGAATCGGTGGTTGTCAACCTTTGGGTCCCCAGATACTTTAGCTTTAAACTCCCAGAAATTGTAACAGCTGGTAAACTGGCTGGGATTTCTGGGAGTTGTAGGCCAAAACACCTGGGGACCCACAGGCTGAGAACCACTGATCTAAATCAAGCTCCTGAAACAGCCATTAGGATTTGGAAGTTGGGTGACATAAGAAGGCTGGTGACACTCATATGTGCTTCTCTGTCATTTGTGAAAGTGCTGGAACAGTGCCTGAATGCAGTAATAGACTGGTTGAGGGTAAAAAAAACCTAAAGCTGAATCCCAATAAGATGGAGGATCTGTGGATTAGTCCAGGAAGTAGGTAGGTTGCCTGCCCTAGATTTCAATCCACCTGAAGGCACAAGTGTGCAGTCTGGAAGCACTCCACAGGTGCACCTTTATTGCAGAATTAATACTGTTTGACACCACTTTAACTGCTATGGCTCCATGCTATGGAACCCTGGGAGTTGTAATTTGTTGACGCACCAGTGCTCTTTAGCAGTCAAGGTCCAGAACCTTGGGAAACAGCAACTCTAATAATTCTACAGCATGGAACCACTGCAGTTAAAATGGTGTCAAACTACATTAATTCTACAGTGTAGATGCACCCTTAGATCGATCTTTGTCACTAGAGATTCAGATAGACTCGGCTATGGCCTTTCCTAGTCAGAGATGGCTTAGCCACAGTAGTACACACACTGATTACATCTCTGTTTGTCACAATGCAGGGACTCGGCCCAGCCCCTTAATCACACACACAGAGACGGTAATCAGCTAATTATTTTATTGAATAATAGAAAACAGGTGAAAAGGTAAATTGTCCAAAAAAGCATCAAATAGTTCAGTAAAAGTAGCAAAGAGTTCCAAGTAAATCCAAAGGCAAAACACTTGGCAAAGTTCTCCATAAAGCAATGCGGATCAAAACAAACTTGGTCCCGTAGTAGCTTAAACAAAGCGAGTCCATAAAATAAGGCCCAAGAAACTTCTTGGTCACACGAGCCCAGTCCTGGCTCCGTGGATCTTCACTCGCTTCACTCCCTTCAGATCAGAAGTGGCCGAGCAACTGAGGATCCGTTCCCATGGATCCTATACTTAATTCCCTTGGTGAGACCTACGGCGCCTAGGCTTCTGCGCCAATCTGTGCTACGGGCTCAACGCTTCTTCGGGCGCCTAGGCTGCGGTGCCATTCTGTCCTGCTAGACTCAATGCCCGACGCCTATCAAAGCTCCATCCTTGCCTCCCAGCACCTGGGTCGCTATCTTCGTGAGAGCCTGACTCCCTTCCAACTTCCATGGGCTCATCCTCGCTAGCTCCCGGACTTTCTTCTGTGATCCGAAAACCACCTGGTTTCTCATACTGATTATCTGATTCAGTCTCATCAATGTCAGACTGACCTTCCCAGCTCCATAACCATCAGGCCAGCCATGATCCATGCTAAGCTCTCTGTGGGAGAGGAAGGCCCAGTTGCCTCATCATCCCCTTCATCTGCATCGCCTCACTGGGCCTTAATGCAAGTGGGACCCTGAGCAGCCCCCCTGCCCCCCGGCACGAATGAGAACTGGGCTAAAGCACTGTTAGACTAGAGCCAATGCAGAAGAAGAGGAGGAGGGGAGGAAGAGGAAGAGGAAGCAATAGCTTTATTTATACACTGCCCTCTCTCCTAAGGAAACTCGGTGGCTTACAACACAATGAATGAATACAGTAAATTAAGTGCAAAACAATCACATATTAATTAATTATTAAAACAAATTAACATAATAATATAATTATAAATAAACATGCATTTTAAAAGATTAAAACAATTCCTGTAAAATCTGTGACACAGTTTAGCCATCCATTCCTATGATTAGAGTTTCCAAACTAAAAATTATAGTCATAAAACTGTTAAAATCCTGTCCAATGGGGTAAATTATTTGATCTCCCACATGGTGGCAGCAGCATTTAAAGACAGATAGGCAGTTGGCAAAACCACCTCTGAGTATTTCTTGCCAAAGAACACCCTATGAAAAATTCAGGCAACTTGAGGCACTCACCTGTGTAGATAACAGGTAGTAGGAGAACTCTTGTTGGCCTTGCTCTTGAAGTCAGCACTCTCAACACCACCTCAAGATTAAATGCTCCCCATTTTCATTGGTCCATAATAAATTAATCGAATACCTCTGCTAACAGTCGAGCTCAACTCTGAGGTTGATTGTAGTAGGAACCAGATTATTAATATTATAAAGAGCGGCTATTTGTGGAGTTGGCAGCAATAGAAGTAATCCTCTGGACATGAGAGAATCAGTAGTAGTAATAGGGTAATATTTTGTTTAAACCTGGGATTTTCCTAAGAGCTCTTCAGTCTGGAAAACTCAATTACCCAGACATGAATAGCTCATACATATATTACAGACCTACTGGCTACTGTACATAGTATATAATTAATCACGAAGTGAGCTGTGATGCACAATTGATTAATACATTAGCATGTCCCCACTCATGTTGTGCAATCCCTCCTATAGACTTGTATTGTTGAGGGATTCTCCACTTCATTAGACAGATGTTTTTCCTTCTTTAGTGCATTGCCAGCATGCTGCCAGTATGAAGTCTTCTGAGCCTATCAAATGATGCAGAGCTACTGTGGTTCCATACTCTGATGGAAGCGCAGTGTGCTTTAAGAGTGCACTAAGAGAGAGCCTTGAGGAGTTGGAGTGACTACTTATCTCCTCATTGAAGAAGCCAGACAGCACGTAACATTGTGGGATGTCAGTCCACAATGGTAAGGGGACAAAGTTGGGTACTGGCCCCACGGTTTCCCATGCTATTCTGGCTGTACCCAGGCTTTGGGCCTCCATGTGATAAGGTCCTAAGGATAATAAGCGATTACTATTATATGACTGCATGACATTTCTGATTTTTGGTGACCCAAAGATGAACCTACCATGAGAATTTATTGGGCAATAATTGTTGAGAGAGTTGTTGCCTTTGGCTTCTTCCAAGACCAGAGACACAATGCTCAGAACACTGCACTATGCTGGCTTTCACTGATGACTCATTAAACCCTGGTATTTTTCCCCTCTGAATTTTCTTAAATTGTGTACTTAGGTGGGCAAGAGATGCTAGAGAAATCTGGCTGAAAGTAGGTCATCACAGCTCAGCTAATCCTCTGAAAGTTACAAAAATGTTACAAAACAAAAATGTAACTAAACAAAAAGTTTGTCCATGCCAGAACCTAGATAGGGTTGCAGTATTTTCACAGAGATGGGATCTAAACTTGAGAATGATGGGAAACACAAAGGTGGTGCAACAGAGAATACTCAGCATCCAGAAAGGAAAACTAACTCTGGTTTTGGAGAGCTATGAATTAATAGAAAACTATTCAGAGATTAACATGCTATTTTCCATTTCAACAAACGTTTACTAGTTCATTTAAGACTGACTCTGGCTGTCAAGCTAGGTCATGCTTGTCACAGTAGGTTTTTTCCCTTTTTTTCTTCCTAACTCTAATAACACTATGTTCCTGGTTTGAAACTGTTATTCCTGTTCAATTGTGCGCAGGGGCTGTTTTACATACGCGGCCCACGCAATCACAGAGCGCCATCTTGATGCGGCGGGGTGGGGCGCCATCGTGAGGCGCCACGGGCGCCGCCCGCCCTGCTGGGCGCCTGCCCTCTGTGTGTTCTCACAAGATAATGCAAAGAGTGCCTACGGAGTTCTCTTGGAGGTCCGGTGAGGCACTGTGCATGTGCGCGGAACAGATACGCGCACAAGAACTAAGCAGTGCCTACAGACTGTGAGAGCCCGTAGGCACTGTGCATGCGCCGCAGAGATTTACGCGCACATGCGCAGTGCCTACGACTTCAAGAGCAGAGCCTCGTAGGCACTGGGGCGATGTTAAAGCATCTCCGCAGACATGCAATAGTGCCTACGGACCCTCTGAGGTCCGTAGGCATTGGCGCATGTGCGCGGAGATTTACGCCGTTACGCGCTGTGCCTACGGATTCAAGAGAGCTCCCAGGGCACTGCGCATAGGCGAGATTTTCACGCGCATGCCAGTGCCTACGGAGTTCACTTTGAGCCCGTAGGCACTGGGTATGCACGCCGGGGCACCTCCAAGTCAGAAAGGCAAGAGGGGCGGCGGAGAAGAGGGGAGCCGAAAGTGAAAGGAGCCGGAGGAGCGGGGGCAAAATAATGTTTTTGGGGTCGCCAAAATAGTGTTCGCTACAACTTAGAATTACCCTAGATCGCCCTGATTGTGCGGTGTTTACTTCAAAAGTAGTTGTTATACTCCAGAAACTTCATTTTCGAGCCTACCACAAACTATGTTGAATTGGTTGAGATCTGTGAGATATTAATTGAAAAACTATAGCAAAATGTTGTAGGATCGCCCAAAAAACAAAAGCTTTTGCAATTTAATACATTTTTTATGTTTTTATGATATAACTAATTAGGGAATGACATTTATTACCTAGGAACAAAAATCGTGTTACATAGTGTAATTGTTGTTACTCTATCCCCAAGGGGCCAGTCTTAGGGAGTCTTGCAAATAAATGTATTTTTTTAACTCTTCTTTTAATCTCTGGATGGATTTCCACAAAAGAAGATTCGGGGAAGAAAAGCATGCACTTGTTACTCCTATTCTCCCCCTGAGATCACATTGCACTAGTTTTTGCTGTCTGATATAAAACAAGTATT
>JARBWK010002182.1:0-15875 GCA_030556195.1 Anolis apletophallus
TCCCTCTCCCTCTCCCACCTCTCCCTCCCTTTCTCTCTCCTCTCCCCCTCTCTTCCCCCTCTCTCCCTCTTCCCCCTCTCTCCCCTCCCCTCTCTCCCTCTCTCTCCCCTCTCCCCCTCTCTTCCCCCCTCTCTCTCCCTCTCTCCCTCTTCCCCCCTCTCTCCCTCTCCCCCTCTCCCTCCCTTTCTCTCTCCCTCTCCCCCTCTTCCCCCCCTCTCTCTCCCTCTCTCCCTCTTCCCCTCTCCCTCCCTTTCTCTCTCCCTCTCCCCTCTCTTCCCCTCCATCTCCCTCTCTCCCTCTCCCCCCTCTCTCCCCTCTCCCTCTCCTTTCTCTCTCCCTCTCCCCTCTCTTTCGCCTCTCTCCCTCTCTCCCTCTTCCCCCCTCTCTCCCCTCCCCCTCTCTCCCTTCCTTTCTCTCTCCCCTCTCCCCCTCTTCCCCCCTCTCTCCCCCTCTCCCTCTTCCCCCCTCTCTCCCTCTCCCCCCTCTCCTCCCTTTCTCTCTCCCCTCTCCCCCTCTCTTCCCCTCTCTCTCCCTCTCTCCCTCTTCCCCCCTCTCTCCCTCCCCCCTCTCCCTCCCTTTCTCTCTCCCCTCCCCCCTCTCTTCCCCGCTCTCTCCCTCTCTCTCTCTTCCCCCTCTCTCCCTCTCCCCCCTCTCCCTCCCTTTCTCTCCCCCCCTCTCCCCCCTCTCTCCCCCTCTCCCTCTCTCCCTCTTCCCCCTTTCTCCCTCTCCCCCCCTCTCTCTCCCTTTCTCTCTCCCTCTCTCCCTCTTCCCCCTCTCCCCCCTCTCCCCCTCTCTTCCCCCTTCTCTCCCTCTCTCCCTCTTCCCCCTCTCTCCCTCTCCCCCTCTCCCTCCCTTTCTCTCTCCCCTCTCTTCCCCCTCTCTCCCTCTTCCCCCCTCCTCTCCCTCTCCCCCTCTCCCTCCCTTTCTCTCTCCCCCTCTCCCCCTCTCTTCCCCCCCTCTCTCCCCTCTCCCCCTCTTCCCCCTCTCTCCCTCTCCCCCTCCCCCTTTCTCTCTCCCCTCTCCCCCTCTCTTCCCCCTCTCTCTCCCTCTCTCCCTCTTCCCCCTCTCTCCCTCTCCCTCCCTTTCTCTCTCCCCTCTCCCCTCTCTTCCCCCTCTCTCTCCCTCTCTCCCTCTTCCCCCTCTCTCCCCTCCCCCCTCTCACTCCCTTTCTCTCTCCCCTCTCCCCCTCTCTTCCCCCTCTCTCCCTCTTCCCCTCTCCCCCTCCCTCTCTTTCTCTCTCCCTCCCCTCTCTTCCCCTCTCTCTCCCTCTCTCCCTCTTCCCCCCCCTCTCTCCCTCTCCCCCTCTCCCTCCCTTTCTCTCTCCTCTCCCCCCTCTCTCCCCCTCTCTCTCCCTCTTCCCCCTCTCTCCCTCTCCCCCTCTCCCTCCCTTTCTCTCTCCCCTCCCCTCTCTTCCCCCTCTCTCCCTCTCTCCCTCTTCCCCCTCTCTCTCCCTCTCTCCCTCCCCTTTCTCTCCTCTCTCCCTCTCTCCCCTCTTCCCCTCCCTCCTCCCTCCCTCCCCTCCCTCCCTCCCTCTCTCCCCATCTTTCCCCCCTCCCCTTCCCTCTCCCCCTCTCTCCCTCCCTCCCCCCTCTCTCCCCCTCCCTCTCCCTCCCTCTCTCCTCTCTCTCCAGAGAAATTTTCCTATTTAAAACAGCACTGATTTAAATTAATTTTAAAATCATTTACAAGCTGGGGTCAAATTGGTAGATCTTGTTCCCCTTTGGAAAACATTTGGAAGCAGCCTGTTGAATGGCTGCTTCCATTACATTGTGGAAGCAGAATTTGGCACTGATGGGTGTTTGGTGGCATCCAGGTACCAACAAAGGCTTGTGCCCATTTAGTTGCACATTGGGTCACACTTTCCAACCTTAACCTCCATTTAATTGTGCAACATTGTCGTACAATTTAGATGAAGTGTCAGAAACAAGGAATCACAGCAATTAAAGTGGAGCAGAGTGCAAGAGCGGCGGGCTTGGAGGGTGCGTCTCCCTGCCCGGAAGGAAGGGGTCGAGCTGGATGGCCTTTGGGATCTTTTCCAACTCTATTGTTCTGTGGTTGTATGATGACTGGCAAGGGTTTCCACATGCTCAACAGCGGAGATGACCTGGGAAGACAATGGAAATGGTTGCAAATCAAACATGGGGACGTCATGCACATTTGCAAACGTGTTCCCTTATCTCCGGTCAGTGCCAAGACAATGGCTCCCGTGCAAAGAACACAAGGAGTCTTTGTGCAAATAAATCTCTCCCTCTCTGAAGCCGCCTTTGGGGTTTTTCTGGGCTGAGCCTTTGCAGTCCACAAAACAAGATGGACCTTCTCTGCCAAATAGTGGTGGTGCCTCGCCAAACTAGAAATTCCAGGATTCTATTGCAGTGAGCCATGACAGTTCAAGTGGTGTCAAACTGCATTGAGTCTACACCAGGGGTGCTCACACTTTTCCAGCATGCGATCTACTTATAAAACAATCAAGTCAAAATGATCTCCCTACCCACTACTCAGAGAGCCATAAAAGCAAAATATTTGGACATTTATTTCAGTGAGAGCCATATAATACCTTTTAAGACTGAATTCAACTAAATTCAACTGGCTTGTAGCTTTGGGCTCGAGTATCATCGGTACACTGATAACACTCAGCTCATTCTGAGGATGGAGGGCCGGCCGGACTCCGTACCCGATAATTTCCATCTTTGCCTTGAAGCCGTTACTGGATGGCTGCGAGCCAGTAGGTTGAAGGCAGGGGCGGATCTTAGTGGTGGCAAATTAAGCGGCCGCCTCAGGGCGCCACGTGGCCAAAGGATGCATCCAGGGCCGGGCGCCACGCCCCCAGGGGTGCCGTCAGGGTGGGAGGAAAGCTCGTGCGTGTCTCATCCCTCACCCTGCGCATGCCTTCCCCCCTGCTCCCGTCGAGGATGCCTTGTGCAGGGCAAGAGAGAAGGGGGCAGAGGCGCCCACCTTTCCTGTCTCCCTTGCTCCCCGCGCGTCTCCTCCCTCTGTTGCCGCTGCTGCCACCGGTGCACATGGGGCGAGGGAGGAGGTCACGTGGGCGCTCTTACCTGGGGGCCGGGAGCAGGACTGAGCGGCCAGATGAGCCTGCCAGCCAGAGGGCACCTAGCCCAACCCCCGGGCTCTTGCTCCTGAAATTAGCCTAGATCTGATAAACACACACACACACACACATATATATATACATACACACAAAAAGAGAATAGGAAGAGGGTAGGGGAAATGGTGAGAAGGGGGGAAGGGGAAGTTAAGAAAGGGGAAAGAGAATCCATAGATAGATAGATAGATAGATAGATAGATAGATATATCAGTGATTGGTTGGGGGGGGGCAACATACTGTTCGCTTACCATTTAAAATTACCTAGGTCCGGCCCTGGTTGAAGGTGAATCCGGCAAAGCCGGAGAGCCTTTGGCTGGGCCGTCCGGGCGATAGGGAACTCCAACTGCCGACCCTGGATGGCGAGGCACTTTGCCCGTCACCATCAGTAAAAAGCCTGGGTGTCCTTTTGGACCCTCTGCTATCAATGGAGACCCAAATCTCCAATGTTAGCAGAATCGCATTCTTCTATCTGCGACAGGCGAAGCGTCTGGCTCCCTTTCTCTCACGGAACGACCTAGCCATGGTAATCCAAGCCATGGTCACCTCAAGACTTGACTACTGTAATGCTGTTTACATTGGCCTACCCTTGTCTGTGATCTGGAAACTGAAGCTAGTGCAGAATGCTGCAGCCCGGCTGCTTGCGGGGGAGCCCGCAAGTTGCCACATAACACCTATACTGCAGAACCTGCACTGGCTGCCAATCGAACGCCGGATCACTTTCAAGGTATTCGTTCCTACTTTCAAGGCCTACTTACATGGTCTGGGGCCAGTGTACCTTCGGGATCGCTTGATTCCATATAACCCTCTGAGATCATTCCGTTCTGAGGATCAGAACCTCCTCGACATCCCTAGCATGAAGGCTTTTCACTCAACTTCGACATGGCACAGGGCATTCTCAATCATTGCCCCTGTACTGTGGAATATGTTACCACCAGAAACGCGGGCTCTGCAAAATTTAGTTTCTTTTTGCAGAGCCGGCAAGGCGTACTTGTTCAGACAGGCCTTCGAAAGCTTGTGATTCAATTGTGTTTTATCTGTTGTTCTATTGTTTTATGTTTTTATTGTATGTTTATCTATTGTTTGCTCTTACTGAGCTATGTTGTAAACCGCTCCGAGCCATTGGGAGTGGCGGTCTACAAGTCCAAATAAAAATAAAATAAAATAAATAAATGTGAGTATAATAAGCCCCTGAATTTATTCATCATAATAATAATGATAATATTCATTCAGCCTCTGCTGCTGCTGCTACTACTACTACTAATAATAATAGTAACAACAACAGGTTCCTAGAGTAGAAGGAGACCTCCAAGGGCCATCCAGTCCAACCTCCTTCTGCCATAAGGGAAAAACACAAGCAAAGCATTCCTCATAGATGGCCATTCAGCCTCTGATAATAATAATAATAATAATAATAATAATAATGGGTTCCTAGAATAGGAGGAGACCTCCAAGGGCCATCCAGTCCAACCTCCTTCTGCACCTGGGCGGCGTCAGGAGCCTGTGGGGCAGGACTGAGCCTTCCTCCTGCCCTTATGGCCGAACCAGGAAGCCCCAAATCCAGGAGATCTAACAGCAGAGAGTCCCCGGTATTCCTTTTGGCCCATGGCCTAAGTTGCACCAGTACCAGACCTTTCCCCCCCCACTTCTGCCCCACTCAGTTCCATACATCACACTGCACCAACTTCGTCCCTCCCAGTACACCCAGCCACCGTTGCTTCCCCTCACCCCATCTGCACAACATTTATACAGCCAAATAGTACATGAAAGACATTTTAGCTAACATCAAACAGCATAACAATGAAACCAGGACATTTCCCCCAGCACTACCAAAACCCCACACATGGCAACAACACATTGAACCCCATAAACAGACCAGGGTCTTCAGCTGCAGGGAGTTCCACAGTTCCTTTTTCCTCCGTCTTGGCCCGGGTGGAACAAGAACAAAAAGCCCACAAAATGGCCCCTTCTTCCTCTCTCTTTACCTCTGCCTGAGCTCCATTTTCTCCTGACACAACAATAGCCACTGCAGCAACAGCAAGCACCCATTTCCTGTAAGCAACATCAGTTTTTCCCTGAGGGCATCACCTGCCCTCGGTTACATTGTTCAAAACAATGACTCACACAGCTGCTCCAAGGTGGGGGCACGAGTGACCTTTTTACCCAGTCACCATGAGGAGGATTTTCACCACAGTTACCAGTTTGAGAGATCTAGTTTCCCCAAGTACACTGGCCCATTTTGCCCTTTTCTTCCTGCTGCATTTCCCCGGACCATCCCTGGACTGTTCTCCCCAGCTGATTCCAGCAAGAGCCTTGCTACATCTCATAGATCATGAACCCACAGAGACCCCCTTTCTGGGTAAGCCGTGTCCGATGTTTTCCGGAGGGGTTTTGCCCAGATTGCAGGGGGATTCTAAAGGAACCCAGGTCTTTTGGGCTCTGGGAGAAGCAGTTCGCCAAGGACACTTCCCAGCCGAATATTCCCAGCCTTTTCCCTTCTTGCCACATGGACTTTGTGACTCTCTGCCACTCTACTGCATTCCAGAAGCCATTCTGCCCCTCAGGACTTTGTAGTTTCCCCAAGGACGCTTCTTCAGTTGGACATTTCCTGTTCTTTTCCCCCTTCACATCATGGACCCTCAGTGACTTTGCCTCTGCTTGGCACCCCAGCCCCAAAGGCTCTGCAGCTCCCGAGGACAAAGGAGGACTACAACTCCCAGGAAGTGCCTGTTTTAAAGATCATTTCTCTGGGAGCAACAGCTGCATGGGAATGTATTGGGGATGATTGCTGGGGGGATCTCTGTATTGTCTATTTTGTACCCCTTGTGTGTTCCCCTTTTTGTGTCAATGTAACTTCTAAGCTAAAGCCCTCAGCAGAGCGTTCCAAAGATGAACAGCACAATAATCCACTTTTCTACCCATTTTTACCTTGCACAGATAATAACCTTGGGGAAGGGACGTTGGGTTTCTTCGTGGGGTGAGGCCCACTCTTTATGCCCAAGACTTCCCTGCATATGTCCCTATCATTCTCGGAGCTTGGCCAATGATAGGGAATATGTAATGGTCATGTAAACAGACCCAAAACACGGTTGCTGCATGCGAGCTTCGGACCTCGCAGCCAGCCCCAATAGCTACCTTTTCGGACCATTTTAACTGAGCAACCATGCTCCCAAAACCCTACCAGGACTCCCCTTTGCGGAGAGTTCCCCTGTTGAACAAACAATACATTTTTCCGGCCATATGATGCTTTTCACCAATATGGGAGGGAGGTCAGGTGTTCTGTGGAACATAGATTCCGCCATTATGAGCCTGGATCCCCCCCGCTCGTGCCCCCCTTGGCCTCGGGCTGGACCCCCAAGGGATCATGGGCTCTAGCAAACCCAAGTCACTCTACCACCCCATAGCTGGACCTGAGTGGGCTTCGGAACCCCGCTTGCCGGCTGCAATAAGTTATACTTTGGCCATTTTGAACTGAGAAATCATGCTTCCCGCTAGACTGAAACTCTCAACACAAAGGAGTTTCGGCCAAGGACAAAAGACTCCTTTTAAGGCACTCAGGACAAACAATAAACAGGAAGGTGAGTCTCCACATCGGGGGCCCTCCGGCCGCAAGGTATTTCAGCCACAAGTTACTTCCTCCACCCAGCCGTTTTTCTCTTTGTGTTCCTTCCCGCCCTGCGCAGCCGGCCAGGATAGGCTCGTTCAAATCTTGGCGCGCCTTCTCCTATTGGCCAAAGCGCGCCGGTCTCTTCCTGGCCCAGCTGACTTTGACAGCGCGGCCAATCAGCTGTGGCTACACGTGGGAGGGGAGGGAGCCAGATTCAAATGTAAATGACTGCTTTTCTATAAATTGGACTGCTTTCCCATTAAAAACTATGTTTTGCCCTTGGAACCTTGGCGTGGCATTGCATCCTATTCAGCTGAATTAGATTCTTCTCTCGGTAGTGGCGTTCTTCCGTCTGGGTGAGCATTGATCTGGGTTACTTTGGGATTTGTAGTTCTGGGAAGATCATCCAGATTTGGGCCTCGATCCTCGCCTTTTAGGGGTGGCCTGGCCCGGTCCCCTTAAGGGAAGGGCCCCTAGTCAGATTTCGGTAACACCCTGCCTGCGATTTACCAGGACGCCCTACGCCAGGGGTGCTCAGAACGGTGATCGCGAGCACCTAGTCGATCTTCAGCCCTCTTCCAGGTGATCTTCAGGCCTCACCTCCCATGCGCGCGCTCCCTCCAAAGGCCCTGCCTTCCGCCCGGATCGGCATGGCGGCGCTCTGGCAGGAATGGAGAAACTTGCAGGGAAGCGAGGCCTGGCGCAGCTCCCTTCCGATCCGGGCAGCGGGGGAAGGAGCTGTGCCAGGCCTCCTCCCCTGCAGGCCTCTCCATTGCTGCCAGAGTGCCACCTGGATTGGCACGGCTCCGGCTGTGATGGAGAGGCCTACAGGGGGAGGCCTGGCGGCTCTCTTCCCCCCGCCGCCCGGATCGGAGAGGGAGCTGCGCCCGGCCATGCCCCCCCTCCCGTAGGCCTTTCCATCGCCACCCGCGCCGCGCCGCTGCGGGCGGGTCTCTGGGAGCACTTGTGAGGCCTGCAGGGGAGGAGGCCGGGCCTGGCGGCTCCTCCGCTGCCCGGATCAGAAAGGGGCCGCGCCAGGCCTCCTCCCTCCCGTAGGGCCTCTCCATTGCTGCCAGAGCCCGCCCGGATCAGCGTGGCTCTGGCGGCGATTGAGAGGCCTACGGAAGGGGCGAGGCCTGGCGCAGCCCTTTCCGATCCGGGCGGCAGTGGAAGAGAGCCGTGATCAGTCCCCCGTAGGCCTCTCAATTGCTGCCAGAGCCGTGCCAATCCTGGCGGCTCTGGTGGTGATGGAGAGGCCTACGGGAGGGGGGCAAGGCCTGGTGCAGCTCCCTTTCCGATCCGGGCAGTGGTAGAAGAGAGCCGCGCCCCCGTAGGCTTCTCCATTGCTGCCGGAGCCACGCCCGATCCAGGCTGGGCTCCGGCAGCGTTTGAGGCCTGCAGGGAGGCAAGGCGCTCTTCCCACCTCTCTTTCGCCCGGATCTGCCATGGAGCCGGGCGAGAGGGGAGGCGGAGAGGAAGGCTGCCCCCGTGGAGGAAGGTGTGTGTGCGCGCGCATGCTCACGCAAGGCGCACTGCGTGGAAGCTGGGTGCGCGCGTGAAGCAAGCGCACATAAGGTAGGTGATCTTTTTGCCTTTGTTAATTGAAAGTAGCTCGCATGCTGGAAAAGTGTGAGCACCCCTGCCCTACGCGATCTACCAGTAGATCGCGATCTACCTAATGAGCACCCCTGGTCTACACTGTAAATAAATGCGCACTGTGGTAAAGAAGGCTCAAAGTCTTGCAGAACTGCAACTTCCATAATTCCATAGTGTTGAACCATGGCCAAAACAGAGTAAAACCCTACAAATCCTTCAGTGTCAATCGCCCTGAGTCAACCAAGCAGCTGTAGCTAAGGCTGACCTGCACTTACCATATAAGAACATTAATATACCATTTCCAAAACTTATAATTAGATATTTTGTTACGAGCACCAACCCCCAGAGTTGGACATAACTAGACTTAATGTCAGGGGAAACCTTTACCTTTACCTATGAGTATTAGTATGATTCGCATTTATACTCGATTTAGTTTCGTACAGTCATCATTAGCAAGGCTGGAAGTCATGGTATATTCTTTTCTTTACAGCTTAATAACAGGGTACTTTTTTCTGTATTCATTTCCCCACGTTTTTCTTTTTTGTCATCTATTTCTTTAATTAATGTTGAAAGAAAGTCAGTCCGACTTTGATAAGATCTTCCGGCCTGCCACTCCGTTCATTTCCAATGCGTTCAACTGCTTTGAACCTCCTTCTGGAAAGAAGATAAAAACCCAGGTTGGCAGGGTTCCCCCTTTTCCCTTCGGAGTGAAGCAGAAGCGCCTTTGATTTCGGGGGATGCCTCGGATCTGTCCCCCGAAGAGGAATGATTTGGCAATCACCACGGACCCTAGACCCCCAATTGCTGCCCCAAAGGTAAACTGGGAAGGTGAGACCTGACCAAAACAGAAGAGAGTGGGACCTTGATCTAGACCAGGCATGGGCCAACTTGGATCCTCCCTTAAGTGGCTGAGGGGGAAAGGGAAAGGTGCCTGAGACCGGGAATTGTGGGAATTGATGTCCAAAACACCTGGAGGGAGGATCCAAGTTGGCCCATGCCAGGTCTACACACTATGATCCTCTTGATGCAGCCTAGAATTGCATTGGCTTTTCCAGCTGCCATATTGCACCTCTGTATCGCACGGTTCTCCTGGTCAGTCGCAAGGCCGAACAGGGCATAGGGTTACAGGCTGTGCTGGATGGGGTTACACTCCCCTTGAAGACGCAGGTTCTCAGCTTGGGAGTGATCCTGGATTCATCAGGTCTCACCGGAGGATGGGAGAGCTTTTGCACAATTAAACCTTGTGCACCAGCTATGCCCATACCTTGGAAAGTCTGACCTGGCCCCGGTGGTCCATGCTCTGGTTACATCCCGTATAGACTACTGTAACGCGCTCTATGTGGGGCTGCCTTTGAAGACGGTTTGGAAACTTTAGCTAGTACAATGGTCGGCAACCAGGTTGTTAACTGGGGCGACATACAGGGAACATACCACCCCCCTGTTGTGTCAACTCCACTGGCTGCCGGTCTATCTCCGAGCCCAATTCAAAGTGCTGGTTCTGACCTATAAAGCTCTATACGGTTCTGGCCCAGCTTACTTGTCCGAGCGCATCCACCCCTACGTCCTACTTCAAAATCTAAGATCATCCAGGAAGGTCCTTCTCTTGCTCCCATCAACATCTCAAATGAACCTGGCAGGGACGTGAGACAGGGCCTTCTCGGCGGTGGCTCCCTGCCTTTGGAACACACTCCCAACTGAGATAAGATCAGCCACTTCCCTCCTGGCTTTTCGAAAGAAATTAAAGGTATGTTTCTGGGACCAGGCTTTTGGTCAATAGATGTAATGCAGCACCTTAAAGGGACGGATTGCAACGACGATATGACTGATGAGGCTGGTTTACTGTTTTACTGTTGGCTTATGTATGGTTTTTAATTATGATATGTTTAATTTGCGATTTTATTATTGCAATCGCTTGTAATAGCCTCTCAACGGGGCCCAATGTAATGCCGTCCTGAGTCCCCCTTCGGGGGTTGAGAAGTGACGGGATATTAATGCGAGAAATACTGTTGGTTCGCGTTCAGCCCCTTGCTCCTTCTCCAAGTCAGCTGTCTTCTATCCACTTGCAGGATGGCTTTGGTCTGGACCTGGCTACTGGCCGCTGAGCTCCTGGACTGGCCAAGGCCGGCAGAGGGCTGTTTGCCACCCCCAGGAGGTAAGAATCCCTCAGAGTCTCCTTCAATGGAGAGATTTCAAACAGAGGTTGGGTGGGCTTTTGTGAGTTTTCTGGGCAGTATATCATTCTCTCCCGACTAGGGAAAACTACGGTTAGGTGGATCTGTAATTGGTTAAGTGAACGAACCCAGAGGGTGATTCTCCCCAATCATTCCTCCTCTTCATCCTGGATAGAAGTGGTGAGTGGAGGGCCATCCGCAGGGCTCCGTCCTGGGCCCGGTCCTGCTCAGGGTCATCATTCATGGCTCTGAGATGAAGGGGTAAGAAGGTAGGATCATCAAGTTTGCAGACCGGACCAAATGGGGAGCAGGCCCGGATTAACAGTTTTTTGCGCCCTAGGCCACAGTTTGGAATTACGCCCCCTTTAAGACAACCTCCCGCCACCTCCAAGGCTGGAAAGCTCCGCTGTGCTATGAAGGTCTCCATGGGAGTCGGGAGGCTTGGGGAGAGCGCAGCGGGTGCAAACTCGCTCCAAAGGCGCACACAAGAGAGAGAGAGCACGCACATGCGAGAGAGAGAAAGCAAGAGAGAGAGAGAGAGAGTGCGCGTGGGAGGGAGGGAGGGGAGGAGAGAGAGAGAGAGTGCGTGTGGGAGGGAGGGAGGGAGAGAGAGAGAGAGAGAGAGAGAGAGAGAGAGAGAGCCAGGGCCGTAGCCAGGATTTTGATTCGGGGCTGAGTTTGGTTCAGGAGTGGGGGCTGAGACTGGGTGGAAGAGGGTCTACCCTAGCAAACCTTTTGTATTGTTATCCCAATAACCCCATTAATGTGGGATATAATGAGCATGGTGATCAGATCATGATATGAATAAACATAACAGTTTAAATAATGTACCAGTAAGGCCTTTTCGCGGACCACCCTGAGAATTTCGGGGGCCTGAAGCCCCTAGCCCCCCGGCTACATGCCTGGAGAGTGCAATCAAAAGAGAGAGAGCGCGTGCGAGAGAGAGAGAGAGAGGGATGGAGGGGACGGAGCAGAGACTTTGCTGGGAGAAGGAGTGAGGAGGGGCATGAGAAAGGGGGAAAGAGGGGTGCAGACCAGTTTTGGGTTTTTTTGGTCCGTGATCTGCGCCCCCCCCCCTCAGCTTGCGCTCCTAGGCCATGGCCTCGTTGGCCTTATGGGTAATCCGGGCATGATGGGGAGGGAGAGCCAATACTCCAGATGACAGGAGTAGAATTCAAAGGATCCTAACAGATTAGAGATGATGAGCCAAAACTAACCAGATGAGGTTCAACGGGGACAAATGCAAGAGTCTCCACTGAGGCAGGAAAAGTGAAAGACAAAGAGACGGAATGGGAGGCGCGTGGCTCGAGAGCAGGACGTGTGAAAAAGATCTTGGACAACAAGTTAAGCATGCGCCAACAATGTGCTGCAACAGCAAAAAAGCCAATGGGATTTTGGCCTGCATCAATAGGAGTCTAGTGCCTAGATCCACGGACGTCATGCTACCCCTCTCTTCAGCCTTGATGAGGCCACACCTGGAATCTTGTGTCCAATTCGGGGCACCACAATTGAAGGAGATGTTGTCTCTAAGCTGAAATGTGTCCAGAGGAGGAGACTAAAATGATCAAGGGTCTGCAGATCAAGCCCTATGAGGAGCGGCTTAAAGAGCTGGGCATGATTAGTCTGAAGAAGAGAAGGCTGAGAGGAGACATGATGAGGGCCATGTATACATACATATCTGAGAAAAAGTCATAGGGAGGAGGGAGCAAGCTTGTTTTCTGCTGCCCTGGAGACACAAGGAAACAATGGCTTCAAGCTACAGGAAAGGAAATTCCACCTGAACATGAGGAAGAACTTCCTGACTGTGAGAGCTGTTCAGCAGTGGAACTCTCTGCCCTGGAGTGTGGTGGAGGCTCCTTCTTTGGAGGTTTTAAACAGAAGCTGGATGGCCATCTGTCAAGAGTGCTTTGAATGCGATTTTCTTGCTTCTTGGCAGAATGGGGTTGGACTGGATGGTCCACGGTGTCTCTTCCAACTCTAAGATTCTATGACATTTTGCCCACATCTATGGCAGGCATCCTCAGAGGTTGAATGGCCATCTGTTGAGTCTTCTTTGTGGAGAGAAAATACAAGGCAATAATAATAACAACACTATGTAACACTATGATTTTTTTTTGTTCCTGGGATATAAGTGTCATTTCCTGATTGGTCCAACCATAAAATCACAGGGAATGTTTATTAAACTGCCAAAACTTTGTCTTTGAGGCAAGCACATCCTGCTGTTGCACATTTTGCTCTAGTTTTTCATTGAGTATCAACCCATTGAACATAGTTAGTGGCAACCACAAAAACAAAGTTTCTGGAGTAGAACAAATATCGTATTTTCCGGGGATACTAGACAACTTTT
The DNA here is from genome assembly GCA_030556195.1 of Anolis apletophallus. Taxonomy (NCBI): domain Eukaryota; kingdom Metazoa; phylum Chordata; class Lepidosauria; order Squamata; family Anolidae; genus Anolis; species Anolis apletophallus. The sequence goes on from JARBWK010002182.1 coordinate 12,822, forward strand.
TAGGCCTGGAAAATCTTCAGGCTGCACCGCTAAGGGACTTGTCTCCACCACTACTCTCCCCGCTCTTTTTTTCCCCCAAGGCCCTTCTCCAATCAGGCCTGGATTACCCATAAGGCCACCCTAGGCCATGGCCTAGGGCGGCACATTTTGGGGGGCAGCAGGTCCAGACCCCCCCAAAAAGTTTTTTTAAATTCAAAAAAAATTTTAAAATTTAAAAATTTTTAAAAGGCGCATGAGCGCGGTGGCGTAGCGCCATCCATGGCCGCCCCCTTAGCTCTGCTCTCCTCGGCTCTGCCCCGCCCTTGGCTCGGCCCGCCCCCGGCTCCGCCCCCGCCTCCTCGCGTGCCCAGTCTGTTTCCCTGCCTCCCTTGTCCGGCTTGCACGCCTCAGTCGCTCTGTGTGTTTGTGTTTCCCTGCCTCTCTCTCTCTCGCACATGCTCCTACCTCCCTCCCTTGGCTCGTGCCCCTGCAGCCTGTGTTTCCCTGCTTCTCACGCGGGGACGGAGCCAGGGGCAGGGCAGAGCCAGGGGCAGGGCGGAGCCAGGGGCAGGGCGGGGCAGAGCTGGGGGTGGGGGCAGACTCAGAGCCTTTGGCCTAGGGTGCCAAAAGGGCCTGATCCGGGCCTGTCTCCAATTGAAGGCCGCCTAGGCCCAAGGAAGCAAGGCTACCTGATCAGCTTCCTTGGGCCTGGACCTTAGGGAAGGCTGAGCAAAGGAAGATAGATGTTTTGTTGGAGGAAAGTTTTGAGAGTGCCTTGGATCGCGAGAAGACCCAACCAGTCCATACTACAGGGAAAAAGAGTGGGGAGAGCGGCGGCAGCGGTGTGGACACGTCCCTTAGCGATGCAGCCTGAGGAGGAGGGGAGGAGAAAGAGGAGGAGAGCAGAGGGAGGGCATGCAGAGGAGGAGTGCCAGGTCTGCTGGGCTGCCCCTGCCACTCTCCCCAGTCTCCTGTCAAGGCCCTTCTCTAACTCCTCCCACATTGCTATTTGCAGGTATCCGGGCTGCCTGAAAATGGCAACTTTGGAGGAGTTGGAGTCGGGCTTTGAAAGCAGAAAGGGGAGAGTGGCGGGGGCAGCCCAGCGAGCCTGGTGCTCCTCCTCCTTGCACCCTCCCTCCCCTCCTCCCCCTCCCTCCTCCTCCTCAGGCCATGCTGCTAAGGGACTTGTCCCGCCGCCGCCATGGCTCTCCCTGCTCTACGTTCAAGGCCCTTCTCCAAATGCTCCCACGTCGCTATTTCAAGGCAGCCCGAAGAGTCAGGAAGGAAGCAAGGCCAACCCGAGCGGCCGGCAGAAGCCTCCAATGGTCACCGGGCTCACCCAGGCCTCCAGACTACGACTACCAGTAGCTCCGAGGCAGCGCATGCCTTGGACATGCCCGCTGAGGCATTCTGGAAGTCTTGGGTATGGAATCAATAGAATTGTGTTGGGAGGGGGGTCTTGTATGGCGAGTATATCCCTAACTCTATATTTTAAGTTGAAAAGTTGGGGTGGTCTTATACGCCCAGTCGTCTTGTGCCCCAGAAAATACAGTACTTTCATAGTAGGGACTGCACTTTTTAAACACAATTATTATACAATTTCTATTTTACAGCAGATTCATGTTGTTCATTACTAGCTACAATACAATACTTAAATCTTGGCATCTGCCGTCATTTTTCTTGTACATTTTTGTATCCCTCACCACTGTGCTCCCCTCCCCCCTTCCCAAGCCATAGCCATAGCTTGTCCAAAATTTCATTTCTTCTTTTGGAGGTAGCTTGTCTTCTTTTTTCTTTAGTCCTTTTTCGATGAATTTTTTCCATACCTGATCGAAATCACTTTGTTTCCATATACCTCTTTTTACTTTTAGTATACATGTTAACTTGTCATTTATTGCCAATTTCCACACTTCTTTGTACCATTCCTCTATTTGTATATTTATTTCTTTTTTACAATTCCTTGCTATAAGGAATCTAGCTATTGTTAATAGGTTTGTTATCACATCTTTATCTTTTTTCCCAATTGTTTATTATTATATAATGATAATAAAGCTATACTAGGAGTTCTTTCAATTTTAATATTCATTATATCTTCTATTTCTCTAAACACCTTTACCCAAAATTTACTTACATATTTACATTGCCACCACATATGTATACTGTATATGTTCCTGTTTCTTGGCATCCTCTCCAGCAATTTTTCGAGTAGTTTTTATTTATGTTTGCTATTCTTACTGGTTGTAGCACAGCAGTTCCCGTTCGTGCCTGGAGGGCAGGGAATTGGTCCTGGGGTTCTATTAGCATTAGGGCCTGCAGCAGCAGATGTGGATTCAGAGGATGAGCTAGATGATTGGGGGGAAGCACAGGGCCCTTCGGATGGGCCTCATTCGCCCACAGAGAGCTTGGCATGGGATGAGATGTTGTTTGGGCCTAGCATAGATTCTGATCACCAGGTGGAGATGGGAAGCAGCGAAGGGAGTTATGAACACCCCGGGGGGAGGAATTCCCAAGAACTTGAAAGTGCAAACATGGACGAAGCCGAGTGGGAAAGTGCTAGGGAGGAAAGTTCTCAGGAAGATAGCGACACAGCTGCTGAGAGGCAAGGTCGCTCCTTCGATAGGAGAAGAGACATTGAGTCTACCAGGAGGGCTTGGTCTAGGGTCCTAGACCGACCGAGGTCCGTGAGCAGAGATTGGAGACGAAGAAGCCTAGAGCGTCGCGGACCTCGGCCGAAGGATTAAGTAGAGGATCCGTGGGAACACATCCTCAGTTCTCCGGCCACGTCTTTCCTGGATAGGCGTGAAGCGGAGTGGGACCACAAGCCAGCCGTGGTCATCAAGTCTTGCCTTGCATTTGCCTTGTTTGCTAATCCGCATAGGTTTGTGGAGCCTTGCCCTGTTTCCTGAACCGCATTGGATTGCGGAGTCTTGCCCTGTTTCCTGAACCGCATTGGATTGCGGAGTTTTGTCCTGTTTCCTGATCCGCATTGGATTGCGGAGCGGTGCCAAGCTTCAAGCCTATTTGCTACGTTATTTTGGACAATTTTACCTGCTACCTTTTGGACAATTTCTTATC
>JARBWK010002183.1:0-15874 GCA_030556195.1 Anolis apletophallus
TGCTTCGGTTTATAGTTTGGTTTGATCTTATTTATTTATTTACTTTTGACTGACTGACTGACTGACTGACTTTATTATTTCTGAGTCGCCCTCCACGTTAGTGCTCCGGGCGACTTACACACAACAAATTCCACAATTAAAATAGAGTATTTAAAACTAGATTAAAATATTCAGTGCTTAAATGCAGGGGCGAGGCTCGGGATGTGGGTTCCTGGTTCTGCATTAACCATGGGCTTTCCTAAATAGCCAGGTCTTCAGAGCGGTCAGGAACTGGGGCAGAGTCGGGGAGGCTCTCTGGTCGGTGGCATGAGTTCCAAAGAGCAGGGGGCCACAGCGGAGACAACGATCTCCGTCTGGTGGTCTCCAGGTGTGCCTCTTTCTATCCTGGTACGTTATGAATTTTCTTGTTTGCTGGCCGCGTGGTCCTTGAGTAAGCAGGCATCAGCAAGCGGTCTTTAGGTATCTTGGGCCCCGGCCCGTGGGAAAGCCAAGGTCAGGTCTTGTGTAGGCTCTATACTCAACGGGCAGCCAGTGCAGGCGCTGCAGAGATGGTGTAATGTGGCATCTCATCGATGTTCCTGTGAGAAGCCTGGCGGTTCGTTCTACACAATCTAGAGCCTGCGGGTTAGTGACCGGGGTAGACCTACATACAAAGCGTTACAGTAATCCAGCCTTGATGTAACCGTGGCATGGATTACTGTAGCTAGCGCTTCCGTCGGAAGATAGGCGCCAATTGTCTCGCAGGCGCAGGTGGAAGAAAGGCCCTTTTGCTCGTGGAGGCAACCTGGGCCTCCATGTTCGAATTTGGAGTCCAGGATAACACCAAGGCTTTTGACTGAGGGACAGGGTCAGCGGTTCCCCTTCAAAAGGCAGCGAAGGTGGTTCTGGGTGGCCCGGCCATAAGATCTCCGTCTTTGATGGATTTATTTTTAAGTTTGTGGGCGCGGACCCATTTTGTCACTGCTTCTAGGCCTCGACTGAAGTTTTTCGGGCACCGGGGTGCCAGGCTCAGTTTCAGTAGGAGCTGGGTGTCGCCGGCATATTGGTAGCACCCTGGGCGGCTCCGGGCTATACCAGCCAGCGACCGAACATAGATGTTAAACAACGTTGGTGATAATATGGCGCCTTGGGGCACTCCGCACTCGGAGATTTCCTAGATGTTTGGCCTAGCCATTCAGCTCGCTGACTCGTCCGCGCAGGAAGGAGCTAAGCCAAGCTAAAGCTGTTCCTTGTATCCCTATGAGCGGCAAGTTGTCGTATCAGCAGAAACTTTATTTATGTTCCGCTCTTCTCACCGAAGGGACTCAAAGCGAATTATAGTACATATACTTGCAAACAATCCCTGCAGTTCAACATATGACATATAGACATATGACGTTTATCACAGTACAGTACAGTACATTTTTGACAAATTACACACATATAGACGAGCAGAGGCAAACTCTGGCCACCAGGGGGAGCTGACGCACTCCTCGTCTCTCAGCGTTTCCAGCGTCCCTCGTTGTTCCTTCCGCATTCCTCAGCGTTCCTGGAGTTCTTTAATGGCCTCACAATTCAGTCAAAATTTGCCTCCCCACTTAATGTGGTACCTTTATTTCCTACTTGACAGATGCAACTGTCTTTCGGGCTGCAAGGGCGACAGCAGGCTACACTTAAGGTCGAGCACACACTTCGACCCAGGCAGGCCTCGAACTCATGACCTGCTGGTCAGAGAGATCTTACGCAGCTGACACTTAGCCAGCTGCACCACATTCCCGGTGCAGAAGCCTCTCACATTGAAACATCCAGGCATCCCCTGGGCAACGTCCTTGCAGACGGCCAAATCTCTCACCAGACGACTTGAAATTTCTCAAGTGGCTCTGATAAAAAAAAACCCTATTTCTTATACCTGGTCATCCCTGAAAAGGAGGTTTATGAAAGTCCCTCCACCCCATTTTTATGCATCTTGACACTTGTGTTAGACCAGTGTTCTCAACCAGTGTGCCGTGGCACACTAGAGTCGTGCGGACCTCCTGCTGTGCCGCGAGAAAAAGCTCTCTGCCCCCTTCCTCCCCCCCCCTCCTGCCGAACTCCTGCTGCTTGGGTAGGAGGAGGAAGAGGCGGTGGTGAAAGAAAAAGCAGGGCAGGGCGCCGCCTCCTTCGACCATTTCTCAGCCAGCCTCCAATCCGCCATGACTCGCCCCTCGCTCGCTGAAGCCGCGTGGAGGAGCCGCCCACTGAAGCCCATCAGCGCTCATGCTCCTCCGTGGGAGAGCTGAAGCTGGGGAGAGAGGCGGGGCATGGTGCAGCCTGGCTCCGCCCCCCCCGGCTTTGGCTCCCCCAGCAGCTGCTCCAGCCTTGAGGGGACAGTGCGAAGAAGCCACCATTGTCCTGGCTCTGGCACCGCTGGCTTGGCACTGCCCCCTCAAGGCTGGAGCAGGGGGGAGGGGTGGGGCATGGCACAGCCTGGCTCTGCCCCCTCCCCTGGCTTTGGCAGTCCCAGCAGCTGCTCCCAGCAGGCCACCAACCCCCAGCCGTTCTTTACTGTGTTAGAGTGTCATTTTGTGTCATTTTGGTTGGTGGTGTGCCCCGGATTTTTAATGTTAAAAGTGTGCGCGGCTCAAAAAGGTTGGAAACACTGTGTTAGACTGTATTCCCAGTTGCAACATGTAAGCTTCACTTGTCCGTCACTCCTTTGGGCTCAAGGGGCATTTGAGTTTTTCCTGCTCTTTCTGTTTCCATTCCTCTTTGTGGGAGAAAAGCAGAATTTAGGGAAATCGTAAAGGATTTCTGTGTCATATGAAGGGTTAATCCTGATGAAAAGTGACAGCTGTGAACTCTCACACTGAACTTATAAATATGTGTTGGCTGATAGTAACCAGATGTCCTGTGCCGATAAATTGCAAAGAGAGTGTGTGTAATAAAGAGAGAGAGAGATTTCCTTTCCAATGCACGAAATAGTGGCAGAAGGATCACGGCATCTGCCCAATTGCTGCCTTGCCCTCAAAACTGGTCTTTCTGTGAGGGTTGATGTCTTCTGCCGAATCAGGTTTCTGTGGAGGTTTTCTGAGGGTGTTTCAAATCAAATCCATGAGTAATCAAATCTGCAAAATTCAAAACCAAAAATGTGGAGGGATGGCTGCACGTATCTGTAGGCTTGCAATTCCCGTTGTGGAGAGCTAGTTCTTTCTGACTGGGAATTACGCTGCCACCAAATCATTGTGGAGGAAAGCTCTTATAAGACCGCTGCCACCATCCAGGGATTTCCCCTCTTATTTAGGACTCGCTGGGGGACCCGGCCCTGCCCGGTGTTATTTGAAAGGCATTGTATGCCAAGGTTGGTCCTTATCAGTTGTTTATTTGGCTTATAGTGGTCTCAGGAAGTGAGTGAAGGTACTTCAAGTCCCATAATCCATGGTCCATCCTCCTCCAAATTGCACCAGGATGTAGAGTGGGTCATGGGGGTCCTGTGTGCCAAATTTGGTCTTGATCAGTCATTGGATGAGGGTTGCAGCAGTCTCGGGAGATGAGTAAAGGTACTTCAAGTCCCATCATCCATGGTCCACCGTTCTCCGAACTGCACCAGGATGTAGAGTGGGTCATGGGGGCGCTGTGTGCCAAGTTTGGTCTGCACTGGTCATTGCACAGTGGTTTCAGGAAGTGAGTGAAGGCACTGCAAGACCCATCATCTGTGGTCCATCCCCCTTAGAACTGCAGCAGGATGTAGAGTGGGTCATGAGTACTCTGTGTGGCAAGTTTGGGCCTAGTATGTGATTTGTAGGGGCTGCAGTGGTCTGTGGAAAGTGAATCGGGTAAAGGTACTGCAAATCCCATCATTTGTGGCCCATCCTGCACCAGGATGTAAAGTGCGTCATGGGGGATTCGTGTGCCAAGTGTAAGCCTCAGGCCTGCCTTGAAGCACTCCAGTATCGTGGACTCCAACCAGCCCCGGATTTTCCCCGCTAGGGCCCTGAAGCTTAAGGCGTACTCCGACACGGACCTCTGGCCTTGGTAAATCTTCCTCAACTGGGCCTTGGCCTTCTCCCCGGCTAAGGGGTCCCCGAAGCGGGTTTGTAAAGCATCCAAAAAAGTGTCCAGCCGCCTCAATTGCGGCGCTCGGGTGTCCGTCATCTGTACTAGCCAATCGGCTGCGGCCTCTTTCAAGTTGGCCCCCACAGCCCGCACCTTGGCCCCTTCTGAAGGGAACGAGTCCCCATAGTCCAGCATATAGTTCTGCACATTGGTGACAAAGTAGGAGAGTTGGCGGGGGTCCCCGTCGAACTTTACCTTCAGGACCCTTCGGCTCCCTGCCGTCTCTTGGCTCTGGTCGGCCTGGCCCAGGTTGAAGGTGGAGGCCCCTCTGGGCTGGGTGAAGTCGTCTCCGCTATTCCGGAACGTCACCCTCCCGGACGGCCTGGTTGGCCGCTCTGTGGCCTGGCTCGACAGCCTCTCTCTGTGTCGAGTGTCCGGCGTGGCCCACGGCAGCTCCTCGGGTCTGGCCAGTAGCAGCTCCATCTGGGATTGGAGCTTCTTCACTGCCTCCGTCAGCTGGAATACCTGCACCTCTAGCCGCAGTTCGGCTGTGCTGGGGAAGCCGCCGCCCCTGGGTGGGTTTCGGCCTCCGGAGCGCGCTGACACTTTGCGCCGGGTCTCGATCTTCGCCGGGGGATCGAGGAGCGGCGGCGCCTCTGCACCCATCTCCGCGCCTCCCGCCTGGGCTGCTGCCGCGGGGTCTCCGGCCTCGTCTCTGTCTCCATCCTCCTCCATATCCTCTTCCTCACCCACGTCTTCGGTGAGCAGGTCAGCGAGGGGATCCATCTCCGCTTGAGACATCCTGCGAAGGTGGTTACGATCGGAAGGCTTTCACGGCCGTAGAAGTTGGTGAGTCCATCTTTATGTAGCTTCGGCAAGGGGGTCTAGTAAAGCAAACTCACTCCAAGCGTGGTTGAAGGAAAATGGTTTAATAGGTCCTTAATCCAAAGTAGGCAAAGATAGACTAAAGTTTTCCCGCGTGAGGTTCTCTTCAAAAGCCCTCCCTGGCCGCCCCCTGCTGTGCCCCTCCTTCCTCAGGGATAACCATCCGGCTCTCCGCATATCAAAGTTCAGGAAAAGGGTCCTGGCACTTCAAGGCGGTTCAGTTCAAAGCCCGCCAGATGCTGTTCTTATCTGATGGCGCGAGGCTTGGCCCGTTAGGACAACAACCGGGCCAAGCGGCGCTGACACCAAGTTTGGTTCTGATCCGTCATTGGTGTGGGCCACAGTGCTGTAAGGAAGTGAGTTTAAGTACTGCAAGTCCCATCATCCATGGTCCAGCCTCCCTCAAACTGCACCAGGATGTAGAGTGGGTCTTGGGGGTTCTGTGTGCCAAGTTTGGTCTTGTTTTGTCACTGTTGGGGTCCGCAAAGTGTGTTGGAGTTAAACCCGCACCATGCCTGAGTGCCTCAGACCTTTTCCTTACCCCCTCTGCTATTTGAAAGTGTTGGAATGTTCATGGAGGCTGGGAGCCACCCCCCTCTGGCAGTTTAGTCTCAGAATGTTGGTGGTGCTGGCCAATTAGAGCCGTTATTCAAATAAGCCCGGAGTGGCAGCCAATCGAAACGCTGGCACATATTCCTCCGCAAACTTTGACTTTTATTATATACTAGCTGTACCCGGCACGCGTTGCTGTGCCCTTTTTAGGAGATGCGAGAAAGTTCAATCATCCACGGTGTGCCCTCCTCTAAACTGCAGTTGGATGGAGTGTGGGTCATAGGGGGCATGGTGTGCCAAGTTGGGTCTTTATTGGTCTTGGTTCTGGGCCACAGTGGTCTGTGGGGAATGATGGGTTTTGAAGTACTACAAATCCCATTTTCCATGGTGGTACTTCAAGTCCCATCATGCATGGTCGAGCTCTGTGTGCCAAGGTAGGTTACTGTAAATTCAGGCCATACACAATGTCCCATGAGCTGAGGCCTAGTTAGGAACAACAAGTTAATGAAGCCTTACTGTCAATTCAGGCCATACACAATGTCCAATGAGCTGAGGCCTGGTCGGAGAATCAAGTTAATGAAGTCTTACTGTCAATTCAGAGCGTAAACAGCTTCCCAGTAAGTGAGGGCTAGTTAGGAAATCAAGTTAATGAAGTCTTACTGTCAATTTAGAGCGTAAACAGCTTCCCAGTAAGTGAGAGGGCTAGTTAGGAAATCTAGTTTATGAAGCCTTACTGTCAATTTTGGGCGTGGTCTGTGATTTTTTGGGGTGTAAATTTTAGGTTGGAAGTGATTTGGGTGTTTGTGTTGGGGATTGGCTCAGGCCTTTTCCTTATTCTGTTTTGGCAGTTTATTATGGATCGGAATGTTCATGTTGGCTGGCCAATGCAGCAGTTATGCAAATCCGCCCTTATTGGCAGCCAATCATGTTGTTCAGAATGTAGAGGCTGGGTGAGTTTTTGGCTGCCCCGGAGGATGCTGGTAAATGTAGTTTTATTTTTATTCGTTGTTTTGGCGGCCTTTTAGGTTTTTTGGGGGGGGGAAGTTTCTTTGCTACAAACGTACCTTGCTTGAGGCCTATTTCTGTTGGCAAGTATTGTGTTTCTGCGTTGTATGGTTTCTTTGTTTGAGGTATACATCACATGACGTGAACCCATTTATATAATAGATATACAGATATACAGATACAGAAGAATACAGATATACAGATACAGATTGAGACACTGGGAGGCAAGGGTGAAGGAACAAAGAATAACAATGTTTATTTAGAGATCTTGTGAGAGGTCACAGGCACAATAGCGTAACGGTTTCAATATTGGTTTGGAGCTTGTGGTTACTATAAATTGTACAATGCTTAAACAGACTTCTTTGAACTTATACCCCAGATAATACTTTGCTAAGGTATTATCTGTTCTTCCCTTTACCTATTCTCCTTCACCTAACTGACTCTCCTCACTTTCAGAGTCCTAACACCAGCACCTAGCTGCTATTCCGTCTCCCTGCTAGAGACCAACTGCTCTCTGACTCCTTGCCAGAGTTCCACTCCCTGACTAACTGCCTAACTGTCTCAGAATCCCCTCCCAACTGTCATTTTTGAATTTCCAACGGACATTCTTTTCTGTCCCTGGCTTCCAGCCAATCAGCAGGCTTCTCTGCCCCCAGGCTGCTTCCAAGCTCCAGCCTTCTCTGGGAAATGGCCAACCTAAAAATGGCCGTTCTTTTAAACAAAACACAAAATGACCTAAAAAAATTAGACAGTTCACACACCCCTCAGTCCTGGAATGAGTATCTGTGGGCTTCCATAGCTTGTGAGCTGGCAGTTCCCATGTTGGCCTTTGAGTCAAGGATGTTATGGGGTCCAGGGCTCAAAGGGTCAAAGTGACAGGACTTTGTGATCACCAGAAGCAATTACGAGGGTGGGTCAATAAGTCCGTGACTTTTTGAATTTCCCGCCTCTGAACTGAAAGGGTGACACTGCTCCTGTCAACAGGCACCTGCCAGTTGACGCCTGTCAAAATTTGAACAAGTTGCGTCATTTAGTTTGTGCTTGACAGCCATTGATAGCAGACTACTGCGTGATTTGAGGAGAAAATGGAAAAAAGTGAATTTCGTGTGCTCATTAAGCACTATTTTTTGCAGAAAAAAACCATCACTCAAACCAAGGCTAAGCTTGATAAATACTACGGGGACTCTGCACCATCAATTTGAATGGTAAAAAGTAATTTACTGAATTTCGTTGTGGCCATACAAGCACGGAAGATGCCGAACGTTTTGGGCGCCCAGTTGAGGTCTCTACACCCGAAACAATTGAAAAAATTCACAATATGGTGTTGACGATCGGGATTGAAAGTGCGAGAGATTGTGGAAGCCATAGGCATCTCATGTGGCTCAGTGGTTTCAATTTTAAATGATCACTTGAGAAAGCTTTCCACAAGTTGGGTGCCGTGTTTGCTCTGTCGACGACAAACACCATCGTGTGACAATTTCGCAGGAGTGTTTGGCGTTGATCAACCGCAATATGGGCGAGTTTTGCGCCGTTCGTAACTGTGGGTGAAACGTGGATCCACCACAACACACCAGAGACCAAACAGCAGTCAAAACAGTGGGTTTCTCGGGGTCAATCGGCGCCAAAGAAGGCCAAGGTGGGTTTGTCAGCCAATACAGTCATGGCGACCGTTTTTTGGGATGCACGCGGTATAATGCACACTCACTACCTTCAAAAGGGTAAAACAACCAATGGCAAATATTATTCCAACTTATTGGATCAATTTAATGAGGTTTCTTTTGGGGGGGGGGGGGCAACCGCATTTGTCCAAGAAAAAAGTCCTTTTGCACCAGGACCATGCCAGGGGGCACACATGTGCAGTTGCCATGGCAACAATCCATGAATTGGGATACAAATTGCTCCCTCATCCACCCTATTCTCGGTTAGCCCAGTGACTATTTTTTGTTTCCAAACCTGAAGAAATGGCTCGGCGGAAAGAGATTTGACTCCAACAATGAAATCATCTCACAAACAAATACCTATTTTGATGACCTCGACAAAAAATCTTACTGTTTGGAAGGGATAAAAAAATTGGAGAAACGTTGGACAAAGTGTATAGAGCTCAAAGGAGACGACGTTGAAAAATAAAATGATTTTTTATCCAAAAACCTGTGTTTTATTCAAAAAGTCACTGACTTATTGACCCACCGTCGTATGTCATCTGCAATTCCACTCATACTTGTCTTTTCCTTATAACTTTAGCTGCAATTCAGCCTTAAAAGACAAATTGCTTCAAACCTTTTGAAGGTTGCTTGCAGCAAACACACGCAAACATTTTTTGTTATGAGTCAGATTTCTAAAGACAGCATTAAAGCAGAAACTGAACAGAGACCAGCGAAGGAGCACCTCCTCCTCCTCCCAGGACATGCTTATCTCTATTCGTTGGGATTATTTGGCTTTGGAGAACAACAACCCCAGATGAAAGGCAAAGTCGATTGAGTAGCTGCCCAACTGGCAATAACTTAGTTTGGAAGATGTCTTAGCATTTGCGTAACCATGATGTGTTTATGTGTTTGATTTGGATTGAGTATCCCAAGAGTTTCTTTAGTGGCCCCGATTGATGCGTCCATTCCTGCAACTTGACTTATGTACTGCTTGTTCTCCAAATTGTAATTGGTTGATTTCCTTCTTAACTTGATTTATACTTATTTTGGGTCCAAAACTTACAAGGAAGATGGTTGCATGTAACTACCGTGTTTCCCCGAAAGTAAGACAGCGTCTTACTTTCTTTCCCCCCCCGAAAAGTCCCCCTACGTCTTACTTTCGGGGTACGTCTTATATAAACTAAGACGTACCCCATCGCCACACCCACTCCGCCGCCGCCGCCGCTGCCGTCGTCACGCCGCCGCGGCACACCTCCCTTGGCGCAGCTTTCTGGACAAAGGAAGGGAGGGGAAGAGAGCCAGAAGCATGGCAAAGTGCCGCTGCGTCAGAGTGACGCGTCGTCGCTTTTGCCCCGCCCCTGACTCTCTTCCCCTCCCTTCCTTCCAGAAAGGAGGGGAAGAGAGCCAGGGGGCAGGGCAAGCGACGAGCGCGTCACTCTGGCGCAGCGGCGCTTTGCCATGCTTCGGGGTACGGCTTACATTAGCCGACCCCCCTGACTCCCCCGATACGTCTTACAATCGGGGGTGTCATACTTTCGGGGAAACACGGTAGCTGCAGCAAAGGCGTAATGGAGTTGTATTTCTAAATCAGTGTAACAAGAGCCAGAGCTAAGTTACATTTTTGGTGTATGGATCAGGCCCGGATTACCCATAAGGCCACACTAGGCCACGGCCTAGGGGCGCAGCCAGGGCGGGGGCGCCAGATCCGGACTCCCCAAAAAAAGTTTTTAAAAAGTCAATCTTCGGGTATTTCTGCGCCTGCACGCGGCGCAGAGCGCCATCCGCGCCCACCCCCGCGCCCACCCCTTTGCTGCACTCCTCTTTGGCTTCACCCTCCCTCCTCAGGCCACGCTAAGACTCCCAGAGGCCGCAGCGATAGCTGCCCGGCTCCCATCCACGCACCTTCCTTCCACTTCTGCTGCCTCTGGGACAAGACGAGTCTCAGCATGGCTTGAGGAAGGAGGGAGGAGCCGAGGAGGAGTTCAGCAGAAGGGGGGGGCGCAGGTTCCCAGCAGAAGGGGGCGCAGAGCCGCCCTCAAGGCCGCGGGGGCTGCCGGGATGCGGCGGCGGCGCCAGCCTCTCAGCCGCAGGGCATGCTGGGACCCGTAGTTCTTTGGGATCGCCGGGTGCGTGGGGAGAAGCCTCAGCTGTGAGTGGATGGCTGTCGGGGGAGAAGAGAAGGAAAGGCTGAGGGGGAGAGAGGGGGAATGGGGATAGGCCTCTCGAATGCGGTGGCGTGAGGCGGGGGGGGGGGGCTAATTCCAAACTGTGGCTTAGGGCGCCAAAAGGCGTTGATCCGGGCCTGGTATGGATAAGCTGTTCTAGTTCGTTTCCTATGTTACTTTTAGAAAAATTATGGCAGGACTAGGTTTGCAGAGGTGCGAGTCATATAACTCTTGCGCAGTCATCACTCTGCACCAGTGGTTCTCAACCTTCCTAATGCTGCGATCCCTTAATGTTGTGGTGACTGACCCGCAACCAAAAATTATTTATCGTTGCTACTTCAGAACTGTAATTTTGCTACTGTTATGAATCGTAATGTAAATATCTGATGTGCAAGATGTATTTTCATTCACTGGACCAAATTTTATTTATTTATTTATTTATTACTTCAAATTTCTAGACTGCCACTCCCAGAGGGCTCGGAGCAGTTGACAGCAAAATAGAAATAGAACATGAACAAGCAGATAGAACAGTTAATAAATACACAAGACAAGACGTATACTATTGACTACAACAAACAAATTACGTCATTCCAAGCCAATCCTAGCTGGACCTTGGTTGCAGGGCTCAAGGAGGGATCGATCATAGGCAAGGGGAACCTTGGCGGCCTGGGACTTCTTGGCCCCAGCCTTAGGGCTATGGGAGCTGGATCTGACCCAACTCCCAAACCCCAGACCCCAAAAAGTTCTGGATCTATATTTCTTGTTCTTACTCTTCCCCAAAGTAATGTCCGGACTTGTTCCAAAGCTGTCCCGGTCACCAAGGGTCACCCCAGAGTTTATAGGGATGGCGCAATGATCTCGGCCAGCCTTCGTATTGTCTTTATTTGTCAAAGAGAAGTCCATCGGCCTGGGAATGCCTGCCTCCTGGGGACTGTTGTCTCCGAATGGTCCGTTGACGGACCGGAAGTCAGAAGTTTCCTTGGCTTCCTTTCCCGGTGTCTCCTCCGGCGCCTGCGCAGTTGCCTTTTCTGGCCTGGGACGGGGGCGGGGGAGTAGTGGGGAGGAAGACCTCCTCCCCTCGGTGTCGTCAAGGCCATCCGCCATCTTGATCCATCACTCATGCTCCCGATTCAGCACCAGGCAGTCGCGACGTCGGATACGGGGCCCCGCTGCCCAAGCCAGGGTGCCAGTAACATCCAGGCATGTCTGGTCTCTCGACCGACAGCCCGGCGGCACAGGGCAGCTGGGCTGGTCGGCAGCAGGCTTGATCGGCCGTGGGCAACAAGTTTCTGTCTCGGTACCCCAACCAGGGTCAGGCACAATTGGGGAAGGGTCCACCGCTGGGGCCGGGGATCTTTCCACCCTAGCCTCCAGGTCCGGTCCCCGTCCAGCGTCCTCCTCCTCGGCCATCTTCCTGGCGACCCAGTCCATGGAAATTGTAAGTAGTTCATCCGAGTCTGGATATCCTGGCCCCTCGTCAGTGAACCACTTAGCTGGGAAATCCCAGGATTGGTCCCAGCATAGGTCTCGGGATTCTTGCTGGGGGGGGGGAGGGTTGGTGTAGAGCAGGGGTGCTCATTATGGTGATCGGGAGCACCTAGGTGATCTTTGGCCCTCTTCCAGGTGAACTTTGGGCCTCAGCAGCCGGAAGGCGCGCTCCTGTCATGCGCGCAAGACGTGCGCTCCCGCTGCCGCTTTGCGGGGGCTTCTTTGCCCAAAATGAGGCTTTAGTGGGCGGGCCCTGGCGCTCGTCTTGCCACGCACGGTGTGGTAACATGACCGCCCATTGGTTGCTGCTGGGGGGGGGGGGGGTAGCAAGGCGAAGGCACGCGCACGGATAGGATGCGAGGCTGTGGGAGGGATGGAGGGAATGTGTGTGTGAGAGAGAGAGCCAAGAAGAGAAGAAAGAAATCCGGAGAACTTTTTCGGATCCTTTTGGCAGGCAGGCAGGCGGGTGCTGGAAGAAGAGAGGGAGAGAGAGAGAGAGAAAGAGGCGAAAGGGGCCGGGCAAAGTAGGGCAAAGTGGGGCAAAGCCAAGCAAGCCCCGCCGCAAACCCTGCTGCTGCCCTCGGGACTCCCTCTTCCAAGCTGAGACCTGGGCGAGCGAGCTGTGTTGGGCTGCTTTCTTTCCTTGGTTGGGGGCGAGGAGGGAGGGCTCCTCCGTGTTCCTGGGGCTAAACCGAGGAGGAGGGGGCTGCGGGGATGGAGACTCCACTTGCTGCTGCTGCTGCTTGTGCCCTCGCCGCCTTTCTCCGCCTTGCCCTCCCTCGCCCTCGAAGGAGAAAGGCGGCGAGGGCCCACGGGGGAGAGAGAGAGGGGTGGCTCTTCAGAGCCGGCTAGGAAGAGCCACCCCTCTCTCTCTATCTCCCCCGTGGCATGGACTGCCACCAGTGGGAGAGGTCCTCCTTCCTGTCAGCCATCCACTTGGGCATCCTTTCTGAGTGACACCCTTGAAAGGAAGGAAGGGCGCCCCCCCTGCTGCATCTGTCACTTTGGGGAAGCACCTCTTCCACTCTTCCTTCTCCTGCCCAGGTAAGGAAGCCTCGAGGGAGGGGGGGGGGGAGGGTCCCATGGGGAGGCTCCAGCCTCACGTGGGTCCCTCTCTCGGTTGAGTTTCCCGGCCCAGGCAGCAGCCAGGCGGCCCCTCTTCCCAGCCCTGCACCTTCTGAGCTGCAGTTGAAGCCATATCTGGCTTCGACGGATATGGGTGGGTGCGCCTATAAATACCCTCCTGCTGCGTGCGTGGGAGGGGCCCGCTGTGCACACAAGAAGCAGGATGGGATGGGGACTTCCTGCTTTGCAAAAGCACGCAGCAGGAAGGAGGAAGGCAACGAAAACAGTAAGAGAGAGCATGCGCGCAGGGAAGGAGGATCCCCTTCCCGGGTGCGCGTGGCGGCGAGTTCGTGGGCAGGCAAGAAATAAGCCCCACGCGCACGCTCACATGCACAACAGGTGATCTTTTTAACTTGATTGTTCATATAGTAGCTCTCATGATGAAAAAGTGTGGGCACCCCTGGTGTAGAGACTCTAGGATCAGACTTCAATTCCTGGGGTTGAAGAGTATTCAATCTCCTTAATAGGTCGCCAAAGTGTTTTAAGCAGAGTAGTAGTCGCTGATATTCAGTAAATAGCTAATCCATCGTAGGTTGGTCTGGCCCCACAGAACATGGCCCCACAGGATGCGGAACTGGGTCGGGCCCAATCCGGCCTCCATATTTCGTGGCCGCAGTCGGGTTCTTCCGACTTAGGGATGCCCGGTCATTCCTTTTCAAAGATCTTAAAATTCTAGTGGTTGGCGCAGTCACCGGTCGTAGGACCCACCGTCCCTCTGTTGTATCTCTCCTCGGTGTCCCCTTGAGTCGAGAGTCCTGGGGCAGTAATGGTGGCCAAACGTCCGGTGGTGGAATCGTGTCGTTCATCAGCTCCTTGGGCAGTTGAGGCTCACATTCAACTGTATTTCTCAGTTGAGGAACTAACTCATCTGCACCCAGGTTGAGATTGTCCCTTTGAGAAGTCCATCTAGCAGGATCTGGCAGGCTCGGGAGGAGCACTTTCGGGAGTTCCTCAACCGGCGCCATCTTGCTCACCCTCGTGTTGAATGCCTCTTCACAGCAGGCACAGCAGACTCAGTGGCACAAATACCTGATACGCCCAAATTTGAATACTGGTGGGGTTGTGGGGATTGATTTTGTCATTTGGGAGGTGTAGTTACTGGGATTTATAGTTCACCTACAATCAAAGAGCATTCTGAACTCCACCAAAAATGGGATTGAACCAAATACACATAACTCTCATGTCCAACAGAAAAAACTGGAAGGGTTTGGTGGGCATTGACTTCATTGAGTTTGGGAGTTGTAGTTCACCTACATCCCGAGAGCACTGTGGACTCAAACAAGGATGGATCTGGACCAAACATGGCATGAATACTCAATATGCCTAAATGTGAGCATTGGTGGAGCTTGGGGAAAGAAACTTTGACACGTGGGAGTTGTAGTTGCTGGGATTTATAGTTCACCTACAATCAAAGAGCATTCTGAACCCCCACCAACGATAGAATTGGGCCAAACTTCCCACACAGAACGCCCATGGCCAACAGAAAATACTGGGGGGGGGGGGTCTGATGGTGTTTGGCGACCCCATTGACACCCCCTTGCAACCCCCCTGGGGTCCCGACCCCCAGGTTGAGAAACTCTGCTCTACATTAATGCAGATACATCTTACCAGTACATAAGATTTATAAGGAGAGTTGGATGTTGTAATCTTTTTTTTAAAAAAAAAGTCTTTATTGATTTTCAAAGATTAAAAAAGAAGAACAGAAAAAAGAAACATATAACAATAAGAAAAATAGAAAGTAAGTCTCGGGGCGCCCAGAGGTGGCTCCCGGGATTACTAAGAGTTATACAAGGGTGTAAGACATGTGCAGACAAAGTTGGGTGAAGAGTAGAGACCTCCTCCTGGTTAGTCCATCATACTTCCTTCTAATTGGTTTCTTCTTGGATTCTTCCTGCGATTGAGTAGAGAAGTGATGGAATACCTTTCATCCAATAATAAATCCACATTAAACTCAGTTCTGGAGTAGTTCCTAATTCCCTCCCAGTTTGACCTTTCGGTCTCAGCTTTTGTTTATCCCGCAGCCTTTCCGTCAGCCAGTCCATTTGTACTGTCTCTATTACTTTCGTGAACCATTCTTCCCTTGACGGGGTTGTCTCTGCCTTCCAGCCCTTTGCATATAAAATCCTAGCTGCAGTTATACCTATCAGCAACGTTTTCCTGTCTATCGGTGACATTGTTTCTTCTACTATACCCAACATAAAGACCTCTGGTTTTTTTTTCCAATTTGGAACTGATCATTTTTTGAATTTCCCTTTGAATCATTGCCCAGTATTTAGTGGCTTTCGGGCATGTCCACCAAAGGTGGAAGAAGGTCCCGTTTTGTTGCCGCACTTCCAACATTTTGGATCAAATTCCTATACATTTTAGCTAATTTGTCTGGGGAGGTACCAACGATAGATCATTTAACCCAATTTTCCCTGAACGGATTGCTTAGAGATTTCTTCACCACATTACACCATATATTCTTCCACATTTGGGGTTTAATTCTGAATCCCAAGTTCCTGGACCACTCGGCCATATACAGCAGTTAGAGGAAATGACGGGAATGAAAATACAAGAGAAGGTTAGATATTTAGGGATTGTACTATCAACAAAGAATTCAAAACTATTTAAAAACAATTATGTAGAATTATGGAAAAGAATCAAAGAAGATCTTGAGAGATGGCAGAACTTAAAGATATCATTTATGGGAAGGATTGCGGCCATAAAAATGATGGTGTTGCCCAAAATTAACTTTCTCTTTATGACGCTCCCAATAATAAAAAATGAGAAAGTCTTTAAGGACTGGGAAAAAGATTTGACGAAATTTATATGGGGGGGAAGGAAACCCAGAGTAAAGATGAAGACTCTCAGGATACAATGGAGAGGGGAGGGTTGGGTACCCGGCCTGAAACTCTACCACGAGGCCAGTTGCCTATCTTGGATTAGAGATTGGATACTTTTAAGGAATTATAAGCTAACTAACCTAGAGGGACATGATTTAAAATTCGGATTGCATGG
>JARBWK010002184.1:0-15873 GCA_030556195.1 Anolis apletophallus
TATATTCTATTGTGACAAATATAAAATTGGATTAAAAATGACTTATCCCCCGATAATTTAGCTAAAATGTACAAAACCACCAAACCTAATTGTTGGAATTGTGGTGAAAACATTTTTGAAAATTTTGGAAAATGATTAATAGAAAAATAGGAAAAAATATTTCAAAAGAACAATTACCAGGAAACGAGTCATTCTTATTGGAATAGTGGATACTGATCTCAAAATCCCGGGAAAGAAATCTTTATTTTACTAACCACTGCGGCTAAACTGGTGTCTGCAAAGTATTGGGAATCAGATCAGTTTCCAAGAAAAGATGAATGGATTTTAAAAATTATGGAGACAATTCAAAAGGAAGGTTTTGTAGCAGTAACTTGGAGTCCCAAAACTCCCAGGACACTCAGGCCGCCGTACGTGCGAGCGCAAGGAAGAGATGACGCGACAATTTCTACTACGATTCAGGAAACCAGCTTTATTTGCATCACATCAGCTGATGGGTCCGTCCACCCTGTGCGGAAACGATGTCGCTGGCGAACAGAACCCCGAACATTTCCAGTGTACAGGTTTTTATACCATCAATGGAGTCAACATTTAGTCCCTCCCTTCTTCATGCACATTACTGGCTGGCATTCATGAACCCATTTATTTTATCCAATTAAACAAAGCATTCCTAGCATCTTACTCCTATTTGCTAATAACTATGGCGCAGTGTGAATTTCCATCATTGTTCTATGTTATTGCTTTATGAGCAAAGTGTTCCCAAATTGTTACTTTTCTACAGTGCCTTTCACCTGGTGGCCTGCCATTAAAAGCTTCATTCCTCATCTTCAGTCCTCTAACCAATCACTTATTTTGTAAACAAACGCACATGGGAACTGCTAGGCCCAATCAAGACCGTGTTCTTATCTAAGGGCACATGATGTTCTCTGGCTAATCACAGCCTGTGCTTGTATACCAATCAAAATGGATTATTCTCATCATTATTGCTGGCAAGCTATTTCTGTACTCTGCTACTCCCGTTCTATTCTAATGCATCACCTCCCTCTGACATTTCTCCTGTTAAGATATCAAGTTCTCCTTTAGTTTAACAGAGGCATTAAAAGAGAGAAACAGAAAAGAAGACAAGGATTCAAAATGTGAATGGTCGATATTTGGAAAGTATTGCAGAGAAGATGGCAATAGAGATCTAGACTTAAAATGGTTTAAAACCAAACACTAGATACAGATAATTAAAATTCTTTCTTTGTTTTGTATTATAGAGAATATATTGAAGCTTCAAGAAAAAAACAAGACAATCTCAATAAATAAAATATTAGCTCTTGGAAGATATTTCTAGATAGATATTTACGCCACATTATCCTCATGTTTCTGTGCACGAATAGTATAGACTTCTCTTACCTATTAGTGATATATTCTGCTTTTCTTTCCCATCCTATGACCCCATCCATTTTAACTTCCTTTACTTTTACTTTTCCATTCTATCCTTTTTGTGTTGATGTTTTATTCTTTATCTCTCTCTATCAACATGTGATTGTATATTACTTTGAAACTTTAATAAAAATTATTATTTTAAGAAAAAGAAAGAAGGAAGGAAGGAAGGAAAGAAGGAAGGAAGGGAAGGGAAGGAAGGAAAAAAGGAAATGAAGGAAAGGAAGATAGACAGAAGAAAAGAAAGAAGGAAGAGAAGTAGGGAGGTAGGGAGGAAAGAAAGAAAGGAAGAAAAAGAAAGGAAGGAAGAAGGTAGGGAGGGAGGAACGACGGAAGGAAAGAAGGAAAGGAAAGGAAGGAAGAAGGGATGGAGGGAGGGAGGCAGGAGAGAAATAAAAAAGGAAAGCAGTAAGGAAGGCAAGGAGAGAAGTAAAGAAAGAAGGAAGGAAGTTAAGGAATGAATGAAGGAAGGAAGCAAAGAAGGAAAAAAGGAAGGAAAGACCAAAAGGAGGAAGGGAAGGAATGAAGGAAGGACCAAAAGGAAGAAGGAAGGAAAGAAGGAAAGAAGGAAAAGAAGGGAAAAAAGAAAGGAGCAAAGAAGAAAAGGAAGGAAGGAAAGGAAGGAAAGAAGACAGAAAGAAGGAAGAAAGGAAAGAAGGAAGAAAGAGAAGAAAGGAGGGAGAAAAAGAAAGAAAGAAAGAAAGAAGGGAGGGAGGAACAAAGGAAAGAAGGAAAGGAAAGGAAGGAAGAAGGGATGGAGGGAGGAAGGCAGGAGAGAAAGAAAAAAGGAAAGCAGGATGGAAAGCAAGGAGAGAAGGAAAGAAAGAAAGAAGGAAGGAAGTTAAGGAATGAATGAAGAAAGGAAGGAAAGAAAGAAAGAAAGGAAAGATAGGAAAGAAAGACCAAAAGGAGGAAGGGAAGGAATGAAGGAAGGAAAAGAAGGAAGAAAGGATGGAAGGAGGGAGGGAGGGAGGCAGGAGAGAAAGAAAGAAGGAAGAAAAGAAGAAGGAAGGAAGGAAGGAAGGAAGGAAGGAAAGAAGCAAAGAAAGAAATAGAGAAAGAAAGAAAGGAGAGAGGGAAGGAAGAAGGGAGGAAGGAAGGAAGGGAAGGAAGGAAGGAAGAAAAGAAAAGAAGCAAGAAGGGATGGAGGGAGAAAGGGAGGAAGGCAGGAGAGAAAGAAGGAAGGAAAAAAGAAGAAAGGAAGGCAAGGAGGGAAGGAAGGAAAGAAAGAAGGGAGGAAGGGAAGAAATGAAGTAAGGAGAGAAAGAAGGACAGAAAAAAGGAAAGGAGGAATAAAAAAGGAAAGGAAATAAAAGAAAGAAGGAAAAGAAGGAAGGAAGGAACGAACGAACCAAGGATGGAAGGAAGGCTAAAAGAAAGAGACGTTAACCTGTTCTGGAGGCATCGTTCTGGCGCTTTCTTCGGCAGAGGAGAAGTTCACTGGATGGTCTTCGCTCCGTGTGATGCCTGGAGACTCTGCCGGCCAAGTCTGGACTCAGGCACACCTGCCGGGAGGAGACATGGAGGGCTTGACACAGGCGTGCAGCCACACACAGACCCCGAGAGACAAGGGCATCCCTCCCAGAGCAGGGCAAGGCTCAGGTTTCCCTGGACGTCAAAGTCACCAAAGCTATCCTAAATTTTGATGAGGGAGGGCCCCAGTTGGCCAGGATAATAATAATAATAATAATAATAATGTTTCCTGTCACCTTCCAGGCAGACCACAACAGGAAGGACTGGACACAAAATGGCGTCCCCCTGGCTTGCCCCCTCAGCTGCCCCTCGGCCTCTTTCCTGCTTTTTACCTCAGATTTTTACCTCAGATTCTAAACTGTATTTCACATTGGCCTCAACAACCGCCTTCTCCGGGCAAGATGGGGCCTCACCCTGGCCCAGCCAAGCCTTGCCGGAGCAGGAACTGGCCAGCCGTGCTTTCCCAAGGACGGAGGAAGGTGCCGGAACGTTCTGTGGGCGCCCACTGAGCACGCTCAGGACTGGCAACACTGGATACAAAATGGCGCCCCTCCCCTGGCTTGCTCCCTCAGGAGCCTGACTCCCTCAGCCGAGGCCCTCTTCCTTCCTTCCTTCCTTCCTTCCTTCCTTCCTTCCTTCCTTCCTTCCTTCCTTCCTTCCTTTCCTCAGCCAGGTGTCAATCTTTTGCTCAGTGTGTTTTCTTTTAGGAATCATTTTGTTCTGTGGTTTTAATGCTACTGCAGATTGTGATTTCATTGTGGTGTTGATGTAAGCCGCCCCGAGACACTGGGAGTGGCAGCTCATAAGTCTAATAAATAAATAAATCAGTCCACTGGAGGCGGGGCCTCTTTCCCAGCCACCCTGGCTCCTCTCGGCCTTCTCTTCTTCAGGCTAAACACGCCCAGCTCTTTTTATTTATCTATTTATTTATTTACTTATTTCATGGTATTTATTTCTCTCCCGCCCTTCTTCTCAACCCCGAAGGGGACTCAGAGCGGCTCACAAGCGAAATGCAAATACAATGAACTATAATTATTGCCACAGCACAACATCCATATGACACATCACATCAATATAACAACATCACATTGAACTATACAAATACAATAAACTATGTTATTGCACAGCACAACATCAATATTACATATCACATTGTGCTATAACAATATCACATTGAACTATAACAATTATATCGCAATATGACTAGTAATATTGCATGCAACACGAAATATATAGTTATAGTATCTTATTATAATTATTAGTAGTAATATATTGCTATTGTTGTATAATATATTACAATGTACACATACATGGCAAACATTCAATGCCATAGACACACAACACATATAGGCAGACAGTCAGTGGCTATTTAACTTTTTTCTGGCCACCATGGGAGCTGTCGCTTCACCATCCACCTGCGACACTGATGAAGCACTTTCCGCATTCCCCGCATCCTTTTGCTGGAGATTTCTATAGCCTCATAAATTTTGTTAAATTAGCCTCCCCATATGTAGGTGGTCCCTAAATTTCCTACTTGACAGATGCAACTGTCTTTCGGGTTGCAAAGGTCGACAACAAGCTACACAATTGGCCGCAAGCTCACTCCGACCAGGGCTGACTTCGAACTCATGACCTGCTGGTCAGTAGTGATCTTAATGCAGCTGACACCAGCCAGCAACGCCACAGTCCCGGTGCCAATGAGAACTATTGAGTCCACAAGGCACCGTGGCTACATCTCCTGAAGGTCCAGCTTCTTGCTTAGAGGAGAAACAAAAAGTCTGAAGCTTGAGGCCCTCTGCCGACTGCTCTCTCCTCCAAAGGATCTCCTGGTTGGAAAAGTGCCAACCTCTCGGTCCGTTGTGCTGACCCCCAATCCCACGTGCACCAGGCCCCCTTTTCTCCATGGCGCACGTGGCTCAAGGCCAGGCTCCGTCTCCTTTCAAGGAAGGAAGAGAGCTTAGGAAGGGGTTGTTTCCCTTGTTCTCGGTCAGTGTGCGTGTCTCCGCGTGTGTGAGGAGGCCAACCTGTGTGTGGAACACGCCTGGCCCACTCCGGCCCTCCCTCCCTCTGGGTGTTTTGGGCTCCGGCCTCTCTTCGGCCCTTTGGAGAAGGAATGGGAAGAAGACTCCCCAGGAGGAGAGGAAGGAGGAGAATGAACAGGCTGCAAAGAGCAGGAGGGGGAAGAGGCCACAGGGGCAAACTCTTCTCTCCTGTCCCAGCTGGGCAAGGGAGGGCGAAGGGGAGGGAGTGTGAGTGCTAGAGGGGCAGGAAAGGCAGGTCTGAGGAGGAGGAGGAGGCCCACTTCCTTCCTGCCTCTCTGGGAACCAAACACACCTGGCCCAGATCACCTGTCCGAAGGTCTCTCCTGGGACGAACCCTGGGAGGGAGGGAGGGAGGTGGCGGTGTGGAGGAAGGGCCTGGACTCCTCCTGCCCTGGACCGGCCCTCCTCTGGCCAGGCTCAGGGCGCCCTCTCCCCTCCACAGGGCTGGAGGACCTCTGGACACGGTCTGCCCCGGGAGGCTGGTGGGCCCAGAGTGGGAGGATTCGAAAGGGTGGGCTGGCTGGAGAGAGAGAGAGAGGGGGGGGTGTCAGCAGCCGATTGGCTGAGTGTGCCAGGGGCCAGGGCTCTGATTGGCTGCTGCCTCTGGCTGGCTGCTGAGGCCAACCCTTCCAACTGCCATTCTGCCCTTTGTGAGGAAACATGGCTGGCTGCCCACGGCCTTGAAGCCGGACCCTTTGGAGGCCGGAGGCACGTTGGAGTCGCCCACCTCTTGCCCATAAGAGGGAGATATAGTGTCTGACTGTCCGTCCGTCCATCCCTTTCTCATTTAAATGCAATCTGTTATACACTGTAGTTTCACGTCTTGTCAGGAGAGAGATTTCCACCTTTTACAAGCAAAGCTTGATGTGGTTATTGTCTGAGTCAAAAATGGAGCTGATGAACAAGCACTTCCCTCCATTTTTTTCTGACTGGTTGTGTTTCTTCCTCCAAAAAACCAGACACAGAAGCAGAGCCAGGTCTGTGAGAAAGCATCTCTTGGCCACAGCAGAAATTTCCCAGCAGTCCTTTCCCAAGTACAGCCAGAACACAAAATGGCGGGCGGAAGACAAAATGGCTTCCCCCTGGCTTGCCCCCCTCAGCCGCCCCTCGGCCCCTTCCCTCCTTCTTGCCTCAGCCAGGTGTCAATCGACCAGGATTCCCTGATTCTAAACTGTATTTCACATTGGCCTCAACAGCCGCCTTCTCCGGGCAAGATGGGGCCTCACCCTGGCCCAGCCAAGCCTTGCCCAAGAGGGTGAGGAAGAAGACACGGCAACTGTGAAATAGGTGAAAATCAAAAGGATTTATTCTCACCAGCTGGTGGGCTTTGCCAGCAGAACACAGCTGCAGGTAGGGGGCAAAAAGACCCCGATACATCTCATACAAAGACATTTATACCCGTAATGGAGTCCATCCAGTTAAACCCACCCCTTCTTCATGGTTAAAACAATCATAATTGGCTGGTGATTACTGTTGTTACATGGCATTTCATTAATCCAATAAACATTGCACAAATCATTTACATCATTTCTCTGTCATCACTAAAAATGAGAACAATAGCCATCTATAAGGTATTCTTTTCTCACAGTGCAAACTATCAATGCTGAGCCTTCTTGTTCTTTACTTGTAACATTAGTTCCGGGCTTCCTGCCAGCAGAGAAGGTCGAACTCTTTGCCATGCGCAATGGTGTTTTCCATTTACACTAAGAATCCCATTAACTTTCATAGCTCAAGCTGCACTGTTTTCCACCCATCTAGCCTAAAGAATCTCAAATCGGGCACAGGGTGTATTAAAATGCATTTAATCAGGGTGTTAGTCTTCCATAGCATGTGCCTGTCTGATTCCAGACACCAAAACCCTCTTTTTCAGAGTTGACACGCAAGTAGCATCACTCTCTGACTGTACTTTTTGCTCGGAAAAGTACCAAACCTGCTTCATTCCAGAATTTCTCTTTTGTGGGAAACCCTTCACTAGGAGTTTCCTACACTTACGTCTGGAACACCTTAAGAGGACCAATTTATTCTCCAGTCCCGTGGGACCCCAGGTTAATTAGAATTAACAGCATCATCATAAAAGCATTCTCATTTGTCAATACCATTTGCATTAAGAAGCATCCTTTTTCCACAGCTGCTTCTGTCTATTCAGGCCCTGGGTGTTCCTGAACTTGCAACAATCTTGCCATTGGCTTCTTGCCCGCAATGAAAACAATGGGATCTTTCTTGCTCATGTGCAGATCTATCCCTTCTAGCATTAAGACAGAATACTCTTTGCACTGTGTTTTACATCCATATCTCTAAGCCAGTACAGACTGTACCTAGCTAATCTTTGCTTCTAATGTTAAAAGCCTGAATCATATTTTGCACTAACTGTTGTGCCTGGCTGATTTC
Source organism: Anolis apletophallus (assembly GCA_030556195.1). Lineage (NCBI taxonomy): Eukaryota > Metazoa > Chordata > Lepidosauria > Squamata > Anolidae > Anolis > Anolis apletophallus. The sequence goes on from JARBWK010002184.1 coordinate 7,329, forward strand.
TGGCACTAAACCCACTTCTGGAATACACGTGTGCAGCATGACTCTCTTAGTGTACTTCTCCACAGAACTGTACTATATCTGCTTTATTCCTCTTTTTGTGGGTAACTAAACTCTCTTTAGCTATCACACCACTCCTGGAATACCTTAAACTTTGGCCCAATCCACCCTCCAGTGCTTCCTGGCCGTGGTTTGTACAGTTCGGACTGCATGCACACCTTTTACTGCATCTGTGGATTTCTGTATTGCAAAGGCACAACATTTCATTAGGAATGGAAAACAACACAGCATAATCATTACAGAACAAAAGATTATGGTTAGTAAAACCGCCCCTGACCTCAGCCACCCAAGATCCGGGAGCCAGCTGGTCAGGAGATTCCAGAAATCACCCAGCGTGGGTGATGCCATTGCAAGCAACCTCTGGGCCTCTGTCAGGAAAGTTCGCTTCGGGTTCCTCACCTGTTGAGGTGAGCGCTTCTGGATATGCATGTGCAAGTTTGTCACTGGGGTCATTTTGGGATATTCTCAAGCCTCCCGGGCTCAGAGTGCCTAACGTGCACCTCCCACTCCAATAGACTGGCAGAACTGGGCCAGACCCCCCCCACAATTCCAAATTATCCCCGGGGGAAGATCAAGCATACTCTTGCCAATGTGGTCGGCAGCCAGGTCCTGAACCAGATTTACTATTGCATCTTGCTGTTGGTTTCCATATAAGATGTGGGAACACCTTGAATAATCCCATCCCCAAGTCCATATTCCTTTGTTTCTCTTGCTACAACGAGCCTTATGTCTACTGTAAATCTTTACAGTGTGATTACAGGCGGGGTAAGAACCTAGCTCCACTCTGTTGTAGAGCTCATATACACCATCCCTCTGGCTCCCTACAGCATATCCTTCCATCATTGTCCCACTGGAAGCAAAGGGGCGCTTCCAATGCTGGGGAGCGATGCGTGAGCTTAAACTGAATACGGGGTGCACTTTCCTCGATGTATACCTGTCTACCCCGGATCTTATTCCACTCTGGCAGCATCAGTACCGAACTTTCCTTGTTGATGACTGGATGGGCCAAAACTGCAAATCCAGCAAGAAGACAAGTTTAGCTCACTAGACATGTTAGAGATCAATTGGTGAAATAGGTTCTGCTCCCACCCGCCATTAGTCCCAGTAATGTATAGTGTTAAAATCAGTGTGATGTATCCAAACATAGTCCGCACTCCTCCAGACGGGCGCCCGCTCCTGTAACGCTGTCCATTTAGGATGCTGCACCACCATCTGAAAGAAAGTGCTTTTGGTTCTGTCCATTTACCTTTCGCTGAGCCACCATACCTGGAATCGGGTGCGATGCCTCTTGACGACTCTTCTGTGGCTTTCTTCTCACCCCCTAGGTGGGGTGCTGTTGATTTCTGTAAATTCTTTTCCTCAGGGATGGGGTTCGGTGCAAGACTGCTGCTGCTTTTGTGAATTCTTTCCTCAGGGGATGCTCGGGTTCGATGCAAGACTGCTGCTGCTTTTGGTGAATTCTTTTCCTCCGGGGGTGCTCGGGATCGATGCAAGACTCCAAAACAACCGGTGCTTTCTTGACACGGGTGTATTGAACCCAAGGATGAATTCCCGTCACCTTTTACGGCCGTGGGTGTGCTCAATAGGACGGTGTAGGGTTCACGCCATCGGGCAACAACGGCCGAACACCTGCAGAGAAAGAGTGAAGAGAGGTAGTGGGGGAATGGGGGATGCAAGTCTGCAGTGAACTGACTGAGCTTCTCCAACTGCTTTCCTAGCATCTGCACATCTTGCAAGGTCTGCTGATGTCCTAAGACATGGCTGTCCGTGGATAGCCCAGTAAGAGTCTTTAAATTCAATGGAGGCCTCTCATATAAGCGTTCAAAAGGGGAACGCCAGCCTCCAATTTAACTTAGTCTCTTGACAAATCTTCGCTAAACAGTTCTTTAAAGTTCTATCGATACTCATCATTATATGGATTTGAGACCACAGGGTTAATTGCACAGTAGCTTGATTGATAGCTCTAAGATCTTGAACAATACGAAAGGAGGGGCGAATCCCATGGTGATTCACAATACTATAATTTCATGACGTAAAAGTCTCTGTAACTCCTCCTGAATTCCTTTTACAGCATCTCTGCTTATCGGGTATTGGGCCTTTCTCATGGGAAGCTGACCAGTTCTTATCTCTACTATCACAGGGGCAACATTTATCGCCATTCCTGGCTCATTATCTTCAGCCCAAACCCTGACAAACTGTATCTTTCTTCCTAACTTGTTGCAATCTAAACAATCTGTATTCTTCTTGCTGAGGGACTGTAAGTTCCAACTGGCCTGTTTTCAAAAATTCCTTGCCAGAATGTCCCTCCCAGGGACTGGACATTCTGGGACATACAGTAACTTATGTTAACCTCTCTTCCAGCAATGTTGCACTTTCTTTGCTGTAACAATGGACATTTTTGTGGCTCTCCTGTAACTCCAACAACCTTGATGTGTTGACCACTAGGGGGGCTAATTTCTTGTTAACAACTGACTTATCCGCACCGGTGTCTATTAGGAACTTTACACGTTGACCTTCCACAATTAAAGGCTCCTTCTGGGTCAAGTAACAGAAAAGCCCTGCCAATCTTTCAACATTCATCTTCCCACTCATCTTCCTCTTCTTCCTGCATGGCAGCAGCCATCACAGCCTTCTGATAAGGCCTATAACTTCCTTGCCTCTTCCCCCTTGGCTTTCCTGAGCCTCTGACTGGAATTTTGACTTTCTTTGCACCTGCATCACTTTCCTCTGACATTTCTTCCACACAGTCTTTTCGCCAATGGCCCTTTTGCAACGGGCACACTGGTTTCGACCCAATTTAAACTGTCCTTCATTGTTTACTCTTCCTCTTCCTCTGCCACGACTGATTCCTCCTCTTCCTGACCTTTCTCAAACATGCTCACCAAAACTCTGTATCCCTCTTTCTTCTTTCTATCCTTCTTCTCTTCTTCTTGCTCTCTGGCCATAAACACTTGATGTTCCAATGGGAATCTGGCATTCCCAAATGCAACAGCTTCCATCTGCCCCTGTCCCTCTTGAGCTATCAATCTGGCCTGATTGATGATGCTCCTTCTCTCTGCCTCAGTGAACAGGGCGTTTTAACAGCTGTCTGCAGACCCACCAGGTGGGACCCCCCCATATCACGAGGTTGCTCAGAATATGGGGGGGTATTCTGTTTTCAATTAAAAATGTCCGAATTTGAGAACGGGACTATTTGAAAAGCTTGTTGGACTCTGTTGTGCACATCCAGAAGTGGTATCTGTCTTATAGGGCATGCTAATGCCCCTCTCTCCACCTTTTCTCCATCCCTTGCTTCCTGCCCCCTGGTTTGACTTCTGGTTCTCATTGGTGAAGCGACTCTTCTTACACTGTGTCTTCTGTGTAAATCCGGTGAGCGCTCTATCGCTCTTGTGGATTCAAAGGATCTCCTCCGCTGCACTGTGGGGGGTCACACAATCACCCTCCCTGCAGCCTCGGGGCCCTCCTCCTCTTCTCCCTCTCTGCTTTTTGGGACGCACCATCATCCTGCCAGCATTAGGGGTTGGCCATCTCGCTTCTCTCTCTGCCTCTCTTGCTTCCTCCAGGGGGTGACTAATCTTCATGGAGAGAGGGGCCCGATAGGCAGGCAGCTCTTCACAACATAAGTCCCTTTCTGACGGGGAAACAGGGAATGTCACTGTTGCTGGTGACTGCAATGAAGGGGCCAGCGCGGGCTGGGACGCTGCTCTGGCAGACGGAAACGTCCCACCGAAACCCGCATTTGTCTGGTTCCCTAATTCGAATTGGAAAGTCTCTGGGAATTTTATTGCAGTTGAAATTGGAGCCTCGGGAACAGGAAAGAGCTCTGGGCTTGCCGGGAGTGGCAAGGTGGGGACAACTGAGATTGGCGTTGCTGGGGCAACAGGGACCTCCTCTGATTGCCTCATAGCCTGCGTCACCTAGGCTGCTGGCTTGTTCCAAAGGTGGGGGCTAAAGTTGGAGCTTGCTCTGTGATATTCAAACTTGCATAGAGCGGAGGCTGCCCCCTCCCCCATCCTGGTTGGGGCAATCTGTCTCTCTCTCCTCCTTAAGGGGGGGGGGATCTTCTTGCTCCGCCGAACACCGGAGGCTTTTCCCTGCCTTTTGGTCACAAAGCACCCTATCTTTTCATAATCCTTGGGCCCTGTCCCCCTCCCCCAAACGCCCTCAGCTCATTTGGATGGATTTTAAAACAATAGGATTCAAGTTGTTTATTTTCTCAAATCCCAGGACCCTGTGTTTGACCAACCATTCACATGGACGATCGGCCAAACCTCTGTGCACAGATTGCTAAGTTCAAAAGATTTCATTTCTTGGGGGTGTCCTTCCACTGCCAACAGGCAGAACCTGTCCAGTTATCTAACACACATGCAAAGGGGTCTCTTTCTCCTGTTTTGATCCTGCACTCCCCATGTCTCTCTAGCCTGATCAAACCCACACTTCAGTGCTCTCCCCCAAACCCCAATGTGTGTTCCCTCAGTGTTAAGGTGCTTGAAAGAAACTAATACTTGCCGGCTTCCTGAAGACCCTGGGTCGCGTCTCGCTCCCCCACGTCACCACTCGAGTTGCGTCGGCTCTTGGCGATCGGACCTGACGTCGCCTCCGACTTTCCCTGCGCGCTTGTGCCGGTTTGCTAGCCAACTGCGGCTGGGCACCTAGTTAAGGGTGTCCCCGGACTTGTATACTTGCCGGCACTCAAAGGGGCTGCTTCCCAGCTGCCCCTCCCGGACTTCCTTCTGGCTTTGAGTTCACCTTTAACTTTAGTTGCAGTCTCCCCCGAGTCCACAGGCGTTCGTGTGGGGCTAACCAGGCGGCCGGCTCAATGCAAAAGAAAAAAAAAAATAGACGGGGCCCCTCTCAGCCTTCCTGGGTTGCCTCACCTTACTTGCCTTGGAGCGGTGGCTGTCCACAACGGGGACCGTGTTTGTTTTTCCTCACCACAGTCCCGTCTTAATACCTTTTAGATCACGTCGGCCGAGGTCACCAAATGAAGCAGGTAAAACTGGGAGTTATGGAACTCCAAGTACCAAGTAAACTTTACCAAGCTGCTTATTCGTGGCGGGCGCAAGGGTGAGGAAGAAGACACGGCAACTGTGAAATAGGTGAAAATCAAAGGATTTATTCTCACCAGCTGGTGGGCTTTGCCAGCAGAACACAGCTGCAGGTAGGGGGCAAAAGACCCCGATACATCTCATACAAAGACATTTATACCCGTAATGGAGTCCATCCAGTTAAACCCACCCCTTCTTCATGGTTAAAACAATCATAATTGGCTGGTGATTACTGTTGTTACATGGCATTTCATTAATCCAATAAACATTGCACAAATCATTTACATCATTTCTCTGTCATCACTAAAAATGAGAACAATAGCCATCTATAAGGTATTCTTTTCTCACAGTGCAAGCTATCAATGCTGAGCCTCTCTGTTCTTTGACTTGCAACATTAGTTCCGGGCTTCCTGCCAGCAGAGAAGGTCGAACTCTTGCCATGCGCAATGGTGTTTTCCATTTACACTAAGAATCCCATTAACTTTCATAGCTGCATGTAACACAAAAATATATACCTATAGTATCTTATTTTTAGTATTAGTAATATATTGTATTACATTACAACTTTATCAATATTCTATGTAAACACAATATATTATACCATACTATATTACATTATAATATCAAATACAACGTACTATGTCATTGTCACAGTACAACAATTACATATCACATTGTATTATAAGGAATTATATCGCAATATTGTTAGTAATATTACATGTAATGTAAATATACAATTATAATATCTTATTATTAGTAGTATTATATTGTATTACATTACAACATTGTCCATATTATACCATACCATTATACAATACTATATTATATAATATTATACTACATTATATGATAAATAATAAACAAAATTACCTATTTAAATAAAATATATATTTTTTAATACAGCCGCTCCTCAAAGGGCTTATTCTCCAGACCCTGGATCCTTGGAGTCGCCCTCCTCCTATTGACACACTCCAGCTCTTCCTTCAATGGTGGGGCCCAGAATTGGACACCCTACTCCAGGTGTGGCCTTGATCCCAGTCGCAGGTGGGCCGCTTGGGGGGAGTCGTCCTGGAGCCATGGCTGAGGCCGAAGCCCAGGTCTCAGGGGTGGCCAGGGGAGCTTTTGCACCATGAAAAGTTGTGCGCCAGCTGCACCCATACCTTGGGAAGTCTGACTCGGCCACAGCCGCCCACGCCTTCATTGCATCCCAATTAGACCACTGCAATGCCCTCTACGTGGGGTTGCCTTTGAAGACCGTTCAGAAGCTTCAAGGGTTCCCACACTCACTTGAGTGGCGTCCAGAGAGAGAGGACATCCCTCCAATGGATGGGAGACGTTGACAAGTTGGAATGTGTCCAGAGGGGTGACTCAAATGATCTGGGGTCTGGAGGACAAACCCCATGAGGAGCGGCTTAAAGAGCTGGACACCTTGAGCCTGCAGAAGACTGGGAGGAGACATGGCAGCCATGTCTAAATATGTGAGGGGAATATGTCAAAGGGAGGAGGGAGCAGGCTTGGACAGAGAGGAGCCATGGCTTCAAACCACAAGGAAAGAGATGCCACCCAAACATGAGGAAGAACTTCCTGACTGAGAGAGAGCAGTTCAGCAGTGGAACTCTCTGCCCCTGAGTGTGGTGGAGGCTCTTTCTTTGGAGGCTTTGAAACAGAGGCTGGATGGCCACCTGCTGACGGGGCAGTGAGCCCACTTCGCCGGGACGCAGTTCGGGGCTGGGAGAAGAGAGCGACACATGCAGCGAGAGGAGGAGAGGAGCGAGAGGAGGAGAGGCGAGTGGAGACCCGGGATAGCACTCCCTCGGGAGAGGCGCCCTTACTCACTGGGGAGGGCTTGCCCCCGGAGGAGACGCCTTCGCCAAGGGGCGAGACAGCCGCTGGGGCAGCCGCTGCTTTGCGGGGGTGTCCGGGGGAGATGCTGGGACACCGGCCCCCCTGGATCTGATGGGAGGGGCGTGGGCCAGTGGATCCAACATGGCGCTGAGCTTGGACTGCTCAGCGTCCCTGGCCACGCCGGAGGCCAGGGAGTATTAAACCCCCTCCCCTTGATCCTGCTGGGGACTACCGACGTCGGGGCCACCAACCCCCCGGACCTGCCACATTCTCGGCCAGCTATCCGAGAGAGAGGAGACCCTCCCACCCTGAGCCCAGGTCCAGGCGATTATTTCGCCCCAGAACCTTTTGGCGTTCAGACTTCGAGCGTCGCGACCTCCACCGGACTTGCCTGAAGCCGACGATAGACACTCGTTCAGTTGGTCTGACCTCCTCTGTTAGACCGCGGGACGGAGGAAGCCAAGCCACTCTTCTTTCCTGTGGCCAGCTGAGAGAGATCTCCCTAGGTCCTCCCAGGCTTCCATCCTTCGATGGCTTGGTGGAGTTAGTTTAGGTTTACCTGAACACCCCCTCGCCATACCCCGAACCCTGCCTCTGTCCTCCCTCTTTCCCCTCTTCCCTTTCTAGTTGTTGTTTTGTCTTGTTTGTCGCCTATTGTTTTGTATTCAACTTGTGAACCGCTCCGAGCCCCTGGGGAGTGGCGGTGATAAAAGTTCGAATAAATAAATAAATAAATAAATAAATCTGTCGGGGCTGCTTTGAATGCAATTTTCCAGCTTCTTGGCTGAATGGGGTTGGGCTGGATGGTGGCCCACCAGCAGGCCTCTTCCAACTCTCGGGTCCTCTCCTGCTACGCCTGCTCGACTGGCTGCCCGGTTTCTCCTGAGCAGAGTTCAAGGCGTTGACTTTCACCTACGAAGCCCAAACGCTTCTTTTCCAGCTTATCTGTCCGAAGGCACCTCCCGCTATGAGCCAGGAAGGAGATGAAAATTTTCTGGGGAGGCCCCGCCCTCGGTCTCACCTTCTTCCCAGGTGCCGTTGGCCAAGTAGACGAGAGAGGACAGGGCCTTCCTTCCTTCCTTCCTTCCTTCCTTCCTTCCTTCCTTCCTTCCTTCCTTCCTTCCTTCCTTCCTTCCTTCCTTCTCTGTGGTGGCCCCTTGCCACTGCTGGCTATGAAACGCCCTCCCCAGTGAAATCGGGCCAGCCCCTCCCTCTTGAGCTTTAGGAAGAGGCTGGAGGCACGGCTGGATGGCCAAGCATTCATTGAACAATTTATCAGGTTATATGGTTGTATGGTTTGGGGCCAGTGTACCTGAGGGAGTGGCTTACCCCTTATGTGCCCAGGAGATCACTGCGCTCAGAGGGGCTCAATCTATTGGATGTGCTGGGCATTAAGGTCTATAGACTTGCTAGCACGCGGCAGAGGGCGTTTGCCGTAGCTGCGCCAACCCTGTGGAACACCCTCTCGAAGAGCTGCGATATTGTCGCACCTGCGCAGAACAGTTCGGAACCTTCTGAAAGATCAAAAGAAGAGTTTGACACTACCCCCGCTCCTCCCCGCCCCCGAGTATATATACCTAGCCCAGAGGCGGGCT
>JARBWK010002185.1:0-15863 GCA_030556195.1 Anolis apletophallus
CCCCAGCTTCTGCCAACCTAGCAGTTCAAAGACATGTAAATGTGAGTAGAGCAATAGGTACTGCTCCAGTAGGAAGGTAATGGCACTCCATGCAGTCATGTCGGCTGCATGACCTTGAGGTGTTCTCAGACAATGCCGGTTCTTGACTTAGAATGGAGATTTAGCACCAACCCTCAGAGTCGGACATGACTGGCCTGATCTCGTGGGAAATCCTTTCCTTTGACCTCACCACCTTGCCAGTGCAAATGTCCAGTTTGTGGATGCTGTTTTCCAGCCGGATTGAATTGAAGGCGGGCGCTTCTGTTGAGGCCAAGCCAAAGGAAGCCGGATTATGGCAGGATTCAATATCATTTCCCTGGATGGGCCAGGGCGTCTCTCTGGAGCCGCTCTTCCTGCCTGTTTCCTGCTCCTGGCACACACGCTTTCAGTCCAGATTCATGAAAACAGCAGTCGTCTTGTTAATTTAGAACTAACAATTTTGTATATCATTGATTTTGTTATAGACTGGTAATTTGACCTGTTTCTGCCAAATTTGGGTCTCTGGATCTTATAAATTAAGGGAAATCAGTTTGTCTGTGTAGAGCAGGGCCTGGGAAAGCTTTGCCTCAGGTTTTTTTGAACTACAATTCTTTATTATTATTATTATTATTATTTACATTTCTATTCCATGTCATTACAAAATGTAGTGGATTGGGGCTGCCACGAAGGCCTAGTGGTCACCGTGGGTCTGAGGCCTGTGGATGAAGGTTGGGAGAGACAGAAGCATTGGCTGACTGGAGGGGACTAGGCCTGAGGCCCAGGCGTTGCCATAGCGACACAGCTCCAGGCGTCAGCAGGAAAGGGCGGGCTAACGGCCCACTCGGAGAGGACAGTCTGGAAATCCCATAATAACCATAATAGTAATACTTTATTTATACCCCGCCACCACCTCCCAAGCCCACAACACATCAGTAAAAACAAAGCAGCAAACAATCCAACAGTGCAATTAATATAACTCAGATATCAGCCATAACATACCAAAATTAAAACCTTGTGGGTCGGACCAGGTTTGTATATTTAACATTTTGAAAACAAACCCTAGAGCGCGAAAGAGAGGCTCTGATGCCTCTAAGCAGGAGGGTTTCCGAGGTCATGTTGGGAGATCCGCCCAGTGGGAGTGAAAGTGCTTCTGGGGACATTGTGCAGGGAATTGGTCAGAGAGGGCGTTGTTTACGTTATTCAGGAAGGCACACTGGAACACTTCCTGGGATTTATAGTTCGCCTACAATCCAAGAGCATTATGAACTCCACCAGCGATGGATTGGACCAAACTTGCACGCAGGGGACTCCCGACCAACAGGAAATACTAGAATTAGCTTTACGATTAATAACAGCAGCAAAACTGCAGTGAGGCCGTGGCCACAGAGGGAATGATGAGGAAGGGTCACCCGACATGAGGAACTGTATTGGGGGGTTTGCGGCATTCGCTGCTCTAGGCCTTCCGGGTGTCCTTGCCTACCTCTGGGATTATTATTACCTCAGGTCGGGCCTACTGATAAAGCAGAACCGGGGAGTTCTAGAACTCAAGTACCAAATTAATCTTACCAACGCTGCCCGGGCATGTGGATACAAGGATGAGGGAGAACGCGTGACAACATGAAATAGGATGAAAACAAAAGGTTTATTTTCTTGCACCAGCTGGTGGGTATTTCTGCCAGCAGAACACAGCTGCAGGTAGGGCAAAGGACCCGATACATCTCATACAAAAGATATTTATACCCCAATGGAGTCCATCCAGTTAAACCCACCCCCTTCTTTATGGTAAAAACAATCATAATTGGCTGGTGATTACTGTTGTTACATGACATTTCATTAATCCAATAAACATTACTCAAATCATTTTACATCGTTTCTCTGTCATCCCTAAATCTGAGAACAATAGCCATCTATAAGGTAATTCTTTTCTACAGTGCAGCTATCCATGTTGGGCCTCTCTGTTCTTTTAACTTGCAACATTAGTTCCGGCTTCCTGCCAGCAGAGAAGGTAGGACTTTTGCCATCTTGCCAATGGTATTTTCCATTCACATTAAGAATCCCATTTAACTTTCATAGCTCAAACTGCACTGTATTCCCACTCATCTAGCATATATGGTATAATTTGGCACAGAGTGGATTAAAATGCATTTAATCAGGGGTGTTAGTCTTCCATAACATGTACCTGATTGATTCAGACACAAAAACCCTCTTTTTTCAGAGTTGGGCATAAGTAGCATCACTCTCTGACTGTACTTTTGCTCGAAAAGTACCAAAGCCTGCTTCATTCAAGATTTCTCTTTTGTGGAAAACTCATCGTAAGGAGTTCCTACACTAAATCTGAACACCTTAAGAGGACCAATTATTCTCCGTCCCGTGGGACCCCAGGTTAATTAGAATTAACAGCATCATCATAAAAGCATTCTCATTTGTCAATACCATTTTGCATTAAGAAGCATCCTTTTCCACAGCTGCTTCTGTCTATTCAGGCCCTGCGTTCCTGAACAACGAAGAAAACTGCCATTGGCTTCTTGCCCGTAATGAAAAACAATGGGATTCTTTCTTGCTCATGTGCAGATCTATCCTCTAGCATTAAGACAGAATACTCTTTGCACTGTGTTTTACATCCATATCTCTAAGCCAGTACTGACTGTACCTAGCTACTCTTTGCTTCTAATGTTAAAGCCTGAATCTATTTTGCACTAACTGTTGTGCCTGGCTGATTTCTGGCACTAAAACCCACTTCTGAATACACGTGTATGCAACGCAGCTCCTCTCTTAGTGTACTTACTCACAGAACTGTACTATCTCTGCTTTATTCCTCTTTTTGTGAACTAAGCTCTCTTTAGCTATCACACTACTCCTGGAATACCTTAAACTTTGGCCCAATCCACCCTCAGTGCTTCCTGGCCGTGGTTTTGTACAGTTCGGACTGCATGCACACCTTTTACTGCATCTGTGGATTTCTGTATTGCAAGGCACAACATTTCATTAGAATGAAAGCAACAGCATAATCATTTACAGAACAAGATTATGGTTAGTAAAACGCCCCTGACCTCAGCCACCCAAGATCCGGGAGCCAGCTGGTCAGGAGATTCCGTGAATCTTCCAGCGTGGTGATGCCATTGCAAGCAACCTCTGGGCCTCTGTCAGGAAAGTTCGTGGGTTCCTCACCTGTTGAGGTGGCGCTTCTGATATGCATGCAAGTTTGTCACTGGGAGTCATTTTTGGGATAATCTCAAGCCTCCTGGCCTAGGTACCTAAAATTTACTCCCATCTCCAATAGACTGGCAGAACTGGGCCAGATCTACCTCGCCAATTTCAAATTATCCTGGGAAGATCACATACTCTTGCCAATGTGGTCGGCAGATTCTGAACCAGATTTTCTTGCATCTTGCTGTTGGTTTCCATATAAGATGTGGGAACACCTTGAATAACATCCCCAAGTCCATATTCCTTGTTTCTCTTGCTAACGAGCCTTGTGTCTGTAATCTTTTACAGTGTGATTACAGGCGGGGTAAGAACCTAGCTCCACTCTGTTGTAGAGCTCCTTATACACCATCCTCTGGCTCCCTACAGCATATCCTTCCATCATTGTCCCACTGGGAAGCAAGGAGGCCGCTTCAATGCTGGGGGAGCGTCGTGAGCTTGAAACTGAATACGGGTCCTTGTTGATGACTGGATGGGCCAAAAAACTGCCAACTCAGCAGAAGACAGTTTAGCTCACTGAGACATGTTAGAGATCAATTGGTGAAATAGGTTCTGTCTCACCCGCCATTAGTCCCAGTAATGTATAGGGTGTTAAAATCCGGTGTGATGTATCCAACATAGTCTGCACTCCTCCAGACGGGCGCCCCGCTCCTGTAACGCTGTCCATTTAGATGCACCACCATCTGAAAGAAAGTGCTTTTGTTCCTGTCCATTTACCTTTGGCTGAGCCACCATACTGAATCGGGTAGATGTTCTGACGACTCTTCTGTGGCTTCTCACCCCTAGGTGGGGTGCTGTTGATTCTGTAATTCTTTTCTCAGGGGATGCTCGGGTCGGTGCAAAGACTGCTGCTGCTTTTGTGAATTCTTTTCCTCCGGGATGCTCGATCGATGCAAGACTAAACACCGGTGCAGTGCTCTTCACACGGTGTATTGAGTAGAGGATGAATTCCCGTCACCTTTACGGCCGTGGGTATGCCTAATAGGACGGTGTAGGTTCATTTATCGGGCAACAACGGCCGAACACCTGCAGAGAAAGAGTGAAGAGAGGTAGTGGGAATGGGGATGCAAGTCTGCAGTGAACTGACTGAGCTTCTCCAACTGCTTTCCTAGCATCTGCACATCTTGCAAGGTCTGCTGATGTCCTAACACATGGCTGTCAGAAGTCTGTCCACACATTGGTTTTAAGTTCAAAGGAGGCCTGCCATACAGTCTTTCAAATGGTGACAAGCCTGTCTTCTTATGTGGTGTACACCTGACTCTTAGGAGAGCCAGGGGTAACGCCATTCTCCAGTTTAATTTAGTCTCTTGACAAATCTTCGCTAAACAGTTCTTTGAAGTTCTATCGATACTCATCATTATATGGATTTGAGACCACAGGGTTAATTGCACAGTAGCTTGATTGATAGCTCTAAGATCTTGAATACGAAAAGGAGGGGCGAATCCATGGTGATTCACAATACTATAATTTCATGACGTAAAAGTCTCTGTAACTCCTCCTGAATTCCTTTTACAGCATCTCGCTTATCGGGTATTGGGCCTTTCTCATGGGAAGCTGACCAGTTCTTATCTCTACTATCACAGCAACATTTATCGCCATTCCTGGCTCATTATCTTCAGCCCAAACCCTGGAGTTTCTTTCCAACACCAAACTGTATCTTTCTTGGTAACTTGTTGCAATCTAAACAATCTGTATTCTTCTTGCTGTGGGACTGTAAGTTCCAACTGGCCTGTCTCCAAAAATTCCAACCTTGCCCTTATCTTCGCCAAAATGTCTCTCCCAAGAAGAGGGATGGGACATTCTGGGACATACAGTAACTTGTGCATAACCTCTCTGCCAGCAATGTTGCACTTTCTTTGTTGTAACAAAGGGCATTTTTGTGGCCTTCCTGACACTCCAACAATTTTGATGTGCTGACCACTAGGGGGTGCTATTTTCTTGTTCACTACTGATTTATCCGCACCGGTGTCTATTAGGAACTTTATACGCTGACCTTGTACATCTATGGCAATTAATGGCTCCTCTGGGTCAAGAAGCAGAAGAGCCTTGCCTATCCTTCAACATTCATCTTCCCATTCTGAATCTTCTCTTCTTCCTCCTGCATGGCAGCAGCCACAACAGCCTTCTGATATGGTTTATAACTTCCTTTTCCTCTTCCCTTATTTCCTGAGCCTCTGGCAGTCCTTGTCACTTTCTTCACACCTGCATCACTTTCCTCTGACATTTCTTCTACACAATCCCATTTCCAGTGGCCTTCTTGTCTACAGCGTGCACACTGGTTACGACCCAACGTAAATTGTCCTCCCCTATTTCCTCTTCCTGACCCCTTCCTCGACTACTTCCTCCGCCTCTTTCCTCTTCCTGACCTTTCTTCAAACATGCTCACCAAGACCCTATATCCTTCTCTCTTCTTCCTTTCCTTCTTCTCTTCTTCTACCTGCTCCCTAGCCATAAACACTTGATCGGCAATGGCCAACAGTTCAGTTAAGTTTTTGCCCAAAAACCCTGGCTGTTTCTGTATTTTCTTTCTGATGTCTGAGGATGACTGTGAGATGAAGGAGTGCGTGAGAGCGACCCTCCCATCATTTTGCTCTAGGTTGTAAGGACTATATTTTCTATAAGCTTCCTCCAAACGCTCAAGAAAAGCAGCAGGGGTCTCAACTTTGTCCTGCTGGACCCCTTGTATCTTTTGGATACTAGAAGGCCGGGAGGGCCTTCCCTAATGGCTGGTAATAGGAATTGCTGAAAGTCTCTAATTCTGTTTCTCTGATCTGGAATATTTGGATTCCACCGGATCTTGTTCCACCGGGAACCTAATATTCCCATATGCCACAGCTTCTATTTGCCCATGTCCCTCTTGTGCTATCAACCTGGCTTGGTTGATGATGCACCTTCTCTCTGCCGCAGTGAACAGGGCGTTTAAAAGCTGCTTGCAATCCCACCATGTGGGGTCATGAGTAGCCATAACTCCTTCCAAAAGATCCCCCATCGCCCGAGGCTGTTCAGAATAAGGGGGGGTGTTATGTTTCCAATTAAAAATGTCCGAACTTGAAAACGGAACTATTTGAAAAGCTTGTTGGACCCGGTTATGGGCATCCAATAGCGGGACCTGCCGTATAGGACATTGTAGTGCCCCTCTTTCCACCTTTTCTTCCTCCCTTGCTTCCTGCCCCCTGGTTTGGCTTCTGGTTCTCATTGGAGAAACAACTCTTCCCCACACTATGCCTTCGTCTAGGTGGGTCTGAGAGCGCCCTGTCGTTCCTGCGGTGTCAACGGAACTGCTCCTTCGCTTCTGCAGGGGTGGTGTCATCTGCCTCCCTGAAGCTTTCGGGCTTTCATACTTCTCTCCCTGCCTTGGGGACGCTCTATCGTCCGGCCAGAAGGAGGGGGTGGACGTCTCGCCTCTCTCTCTATCTCTCTGGCTTCTTCAAGGGGGTAATTAATCTTCATGGAAAGAGGGCCTTGGTAAGCAGGCGGCTCTTCGAGGGGCAGGTCCCTTGCTGGGGGAGAAACCGGGCATGCCACTATTGTTGGGAAGTGGAACGGAGGAGCTAGCGCAGGCTGGGACGCTGCTTTGGCAGACGGAACCGTCCCGCTTGAACCCGCATCTGCTAGGCTCTCTAATTCAAATTGCAAAGTCTGTGGTGAATTTACTGAAGTTGAAATTGGCGCCCCGGGAACAGGAAAAAGCTCTGGGCTCGCTGGGAGCGACAGGGCGGGGACAAACTGGATTGGCGCAGCAGGAGGAGGAAAAGTCTTGGGCTTGCCGGGAACGGCAGGGCGGGGACGATCTGGATTGGTGCGGTAGGAACAGCGGGGACCGCCTCAGAATGCGCCACGGCCGTTGACGTCATCTGACGGCCGAGCCTGTCCCAAGGGTGGGGAACATGGCTGGAGCTTGGAAGGGGGGCTCTGGGGCTGGCGTGGAGCGGGGACGCTGGGGCTTCTCCCAGGCCCGGTTGGGGCAATAAACCTCTCTCTCTCCTCCTTAGCGGGAGGAGTTCTTCTTGCTCCGCCAGCAGCACCGGAGGACTTTTCTACTTTTCTGTTTGCAAAGCAAATCTTCTTCTCACGACACTTTGGGCCAGCCCACCACACCCCCTCTGCAACCATTCGCACCCATGCTGCGGAATATATCCATTGATCATTTGGATGTACTGCGTAGCAATAATCTTCAAGGCGCTGACACTTATCCCAATCCCAGGTTCCCTCGCTTGGCCATCCGATCTCTCGGACAGATGGCCAAACTTCTGTGCACAGATTACTAAGTTCAAAAGATTTCATCTCCTGGGTGTTTCCCTCAACTGCCAGCAAACAAAACCTGTCCCAATTATCTAGCACACACTGCAAAGGGGTCTCTTTCTTCTGCTTTGAGCCTGCACTCCCCATCTCTCCTGCCTTAGATCAAACCCCACTTCAGTGCTTTCCCCCCCCTCCCAATGTGTGTTCCTCAGTGTTAAAGTGCACGAAATAAACTATACTTGCCGATGTCCTGCAGACCCTGGGACTCGCGTCTCGCCTTCCCACGTCACCAATCGAGTTGCGTCGGCTCTTGGCGATCGGACCTGACGTCGCCTCCGACTCCTCTGCGCGCTTATGCCAGTTTGCTAGCCCTCTTTGGCTGGGCACCGTCTTAAGGTGTCCCTGGACTTATACTAGCCGGCTCTCCAGAGGCCGCTTCCCAGCCAGCCTCTTCCTTCAGGCTTTGTTTTCACCTCAACGTTAGTTGCAGTCTCTCTCGGGTCACCGGCGTTCGCTTGGGGCAAGTCAGGCGGCCGGCTCAGTGCAAAAACGGTCAAAAACAAGCGGGGCGCCCCTTACCAGCCCTCCTGAATTGCCTCACCTTACTAGCCAGAGAGCGAGCGCTGTCAGCAACGGAGATCACGTTCGTTTTCCCTCAACACAGACCCGTCTAGATACCTTTTACATCACGTCGGGGTCACCAAAATGAAGCAGAACTGGGAGTTCTAGAACTCCAAGTACCAAGTTAACCTTACCAACGCTGCCCGAACGTGCGGATACTAGGATGAGGGAGAACACGTGACAACTGTGAAGTAGGGTGAAAACAAAAAGGTTTATTTACTGGCACCAGCTGGTGGGTATTTGCCAGCAGAACACAGCTGCAGGTAGGGGCAAAAGACCCCGATACATCTCATACAAAGACATTTATACCTCAATGGAGTCCATCCAGTTAAACCCACCCCTTCTTCATGGTTTAAAACAATCATAATTGGCTGGTGATTACTGTTGTTACATGGCATTTCATTAATCCAATAAACACTGCACAAATCATTTACATCATTTCTCTGTCATCACTAAAAATGAGAACAATAGCCATCTATAAAGTATTCCTTTCTCACAGTGCGAGCTATCAATGTTGAGCCTCTCTCTGTTCTTTTACTTGCAACATTAGTTCCGGGCTTCCTGCCAGCAGAGAAGGTCGAACTCTTTGCCATGTGCACTGGTGTTTCCCATTTACATTAAGAATCCCATTAACTTTCATAGCTCAAGCTGTACTGTTTCCCACTCATCTAGCCTATATGGTTCAAAATTGGCACAGAGTGTATTAAAATGCATTTAATCAGGGTGTTAGTCTTCCATAGCATGTGCCTGTCTGATTATTGTCACCTAAACCCTAAACACAGCTCCCCCCCAACCCCACCAGTATTCAACATTGGCCGTGTCAGTAGTGTGTCCTCAGAGTTAAATACTATTATTCCTGAAGAAGGCAAGGCCCAAGATGACCAGAGTGACCAGGGAGACCCCGGAGTGCTGCTCCCACCTCGCCAGGAGGAGTCTCTCCTCTGAACTGACCCTTGGCAGGAACCTTCCCAGACTGGCCGTTAGCCCCGCCCCTTTCCTGCTGCCGCCTGGAGAGCTGTGTCGCTATGGCAACGCCTGGGCCTCAGGCCTAGTCCCTCCAGTCAGCCAAGGCTTCTCTCTCTCCCAACCTCCATCCACAGGCCTCAGACCCACGTGATGACCACTAGGCGTTTTGTGACAGCCCCCAATCCACTGCGAGTCCAGGCCTGGGCCCACTCCGGCCCTCCCTCCCTCTTCGGCCCTTTGGAGGAAGAAACAAGGCCAGAGATGGAGACTCACCGGAAGAAGGAGAGGAAAGAGGAGGAGGGAGAGGCCAGAGGGGCCAACTCTTCTCTTCTCTCCCAGCCACAACTCTTATCTCCAAGGAAAATATTAACACCAGAGAATCAGGGAGCCCTGGATGGGAAGGTAGGCCATCCATCCCTCGTAGCTCCAGGATGATGGTCCTCCAAGTGCAGGGTCTTGGCGGTGGTGGGTCCATAGGTGGCTCTGGAGCCCCATTGCATTTTGTAATGAAATGGAATAGAAATGGAATAATAATAATAATAATAATAATGAAGAATTGTGGGAGTTGAAGTTCAAAAACACCTGGAGGGCCAAAGTTTGCCCAGGCCTGCTCTACACAGACAAACTGATTTCCTTAATTCCTTAATTTATAAGATCCAGAGACTTAAATTTTGCAAAATAGATCAAGTTATCACAGTCTGTAACAAAACGGCGTGCAGGGAGCGAATCCACTCCTCTGTTGTGCCAGCTCACTGGCTGCCCATCAGCTTCCGGGCACAATTCAAAGTGCTGGTGTTAACCTTGAAAGGCCTTAATGGCTCTGGCCCAGTTTACCTGTCCGAACGTATCTCCTGCTATGAACCATCACACAGCTTAAGATCTTCAGGAGAGGCCCTGCTCTTGAACCCGCCACTCTCGCAAATGCGGTTGGTGGGGACGAGAGACAGGGCCTTCTCAGCAGTGGCCCCCCGTCTGTGGAGCTCCCTCCCTAAGGACATCAGGTTGGCCACCTCCCTCCCGTCCTTTAGGAGACAACTACAGACATGGCTGTGGGCCCAGGCGTTCGACTAAAGGTATTGAGTCCTGGACAATGGCAGCTGGACTTGAATTTTATGATGTGACGATATTGGATTTATTTGGCTGGACTCTGGTTTAACGGGATGTGAAATTGAATGTGAAGGAATTTTATTGATGATTTTATAATGTTTTAATTGTGCCAATTGTTTTAACTGAACGTATATGTGGATAGCGTCATCGATGCCTCTGTGAAGCCGCCCTGAGTCCCCTCGGGAGAAGGAAGGAAGGGGGAGAAATGAAGATAATAATAATAAATAAAATAAAATTCCGCATTTTCTGATCTTTTTTTTGATGGCGTCGTACAACACGCCTCCCTCGCTTTTAGCGGTACCTAATTTCTCTAGTTACAGCTCAAGCTGTTTTCGAACTGCTTAGGTCAACAGTGAGCAGGGCTGATGGCCCTCCCTCCCTCCCTCCTTCCTTCCTTGCCTGGCGTGCCCTTCCCGGCTTCTGCCTGGCACTTCCATAATCGTAGGAGAGCTGGGTCCGGAAGCTCCGAGCGTGACGGAGATGCCGCGTGGCTCCTTGGGGAGCGCTGTTTGCGCAAGAGAGACTTAGCGAATGTCAGCCAGGCTGGAGGGAGAGAAGAGAGAAGGAAGGGAAGAGTTCCTTCGTGGTGAAGCCCTCACCCTCACTCTCCACCTGAACCATACCCTCAGCCACAGCCTAACGACCCCTTCTTACCCTGACCCAAATGCCCGGGAGTCACCCTGGACCCTGCTCTGACCTACAAGAAGCACGGCCTGAAGATCAAGCCAAAAGTGGGCGGCGCTAGAAACAATATCCTAGGAAAGCCGACTGGCACAGCCTGGGGATCACAACCAGACACAGCGAAGGCATCTGCTCAGTCCGTACGCATGCCCAGTGCGGAACATGTCTCACCACGCTCAAACAGGGGATGTGGCTCTTCATGAGACATGCCGCATGATCACGGGGTGCCTGCGCCCGACACCACTGGAGAAATTGCACTGCTTAGCCGGCATTGCACCACCTGACAGACATCCGCTGGGGAGTAGCAACCAAGAGTGAAAGGACCAAGGCAGAGACATCTCCGGCCCATCATCCCGTTTGGGTATCAGCCAGCATGCCAAGGCCTTAAATCAAGAAATAGTTTCCTAAGATCTACAGAGACACTTGCTGGGACACCTCAGCAAGCGAGAGTCCAAAAGCGGCAGGCTCAAACCCAGAACTTCAATCCATGGCTGAGACCGGATGAGAGACTCCCTCCTGGGCACGCAGAAGGCAGGGCGACCTGGAAGGAAGGAGCTGAACAGGCTGTACTCTGAGATGCACCACGAGGTGCAGGGCCGACCTTCAGAAACGGGACCACAAAGTGGAGTCCGCGATATGCGAGTGCGGAGGAGAGCCAACCCCAGACCGCCTCCAGCAATGCCGCCTGAGCCCTGCCACGTGCGCGATGAATGGAGGGCCTTTTTGTAGCCACACCAGGGACACACACTCACTCCAAGGGGCCAGCCACTGCTCAGAGGGCATTTCATAGAAGGCCAAGCCTGCAAACTGTGTGTGTGTGTGTTTAAATACAAGACACCGGTTTGTCTTGCTCCTGTCACGATCAATAAACAAACCCTCTCCCTGAATCTAGGAGCCCCTGGGGAGGGCGCAGTGGGTTCAAGCTTGTTGACCGAAAGGTCGCAGGTTTGAATCCGGGGAGTGGCGTGAGCTTCCGCTGTGATCCCAGCTCCTGCCAACCTAGCAGTTCAAAAACATGCCAATGTGAGTAGATCAATAGGTACTGCTCCAGCGGGAAGGTAACCGCCTTCCATGCAGTCCTGACAGTGGCCACATGTGGGGGGGGGGGGGGGAGACTCTCTCAGCACGTTGAGGGTGGATTCCAAGAACAGCCAAGCCAGAGAATCACCACCAAGGCTCTCCTTGATTCCCAGGGGAAGGCAGCCTGTGCTCCCAGGCCCTGAGGAGAGGCTCCTTCCTCTGGGACTCCAACTCCCAGGCGCCCCATCCCTCCTGCCAGGGCCTCCTGCGAGGAGGGTGGGAGGGGCAGTCCAGGGGAGGCCTTCCCTCTGCGCTCTGCAGCAGGGACCCCCAGCCCCCCCTTCCTCCCTTTTGGCCTTGGACTCCTAGAAGCCTCAGCGGCTTTGGCCCAAGGAGCAGGGATTCTGGGGGTGGAGTCCAAAGGAACTGGGAGGGCAGGGCTTGGGGAGGAAGGGGGAAGGCAGGAAGGAAGGAAAGGAAGGAGGAAAAGGGAGTAAGGAAAGGAGGAAGCGGGGAAGGAAAGATTAAAAAGAAGGGAAGGGAGGGGAAAAGGAGGGAAAGAAAGGGAAAGGATGGAGGGAAGGAAAGAAAGAAAAGGAAAAAGGATGGAGGAAAGGGAGTAAGGAAAGAAGGAAGCAGGGGATGAGGAAGGGAAGAGGAAAGAAGGGAAAAGGGGAAGGAAAAGAAAGGAAGGGAAGAGGAAGGAAGGGAAAGTAAGGAAAGAAGGAAGGAAGGGTAAGAAAGGGAGGAGGAAAAAGAAAAAGGAAGGGAGGAGGAAAGGAAGGAAATTAAGGGAGGGAGTAAGGAAAGGAGGGGAGGAAGAAGGAAGCAGGGGAAGGAAAAAAGGAAAAAGGAAAGGAAGGGAAGGAAAGGGGAAAAGGGAAGGGAAAAGGAAAGAAAGGGAAGAAGGGGGGAAGTGAGTAAGGAAAGGAGGAAGCAGGGGAGGCAGGAAGGGAAGAGAGAAAGGAAAGGGAGGAGGGGGCGGGGCCAGGAGGCAGGAGCCTCGAGGCCCAGGGGCGCGCCCTGATTGGCCCTCGGGACGGGAGGGAAGCGGTGGGCGGGGCTACGCTGAGGGGAGGAGGAGAAGCCCGGCGCCATTTTGTGTCCGTTGGAGAAGAGGAGCAGCAGCAGCAGAGTCCGAAGGCAGGCTGAGGCGGCTTCTGAGCGAGCGAGCGGGACTGTGTGTGAGGCCAGGCCCGCCCCCTTCCCAGTCCCCAAGAGCGAAGAAGCAGGGCCCGGCAGCAGCAGCAGCAGCGACCCTTCTTGAGCTGGAGGCGCCTGTTTGTGGAAGCAGGCCTCTCTGCCTGGCTGAACCCAGGCCAGGCCTCCTCGGTGGGCCTCTCCTCCTCCTCCTCCAGGCGGCCTCGCCCACCCCACGCGCCCAGGAGGTGAGCCTGAGGGGGAGGGGGGGCAGGGCGTCTTGCTCAAAGGGAGGGCCTGGTGTATATGTGAGGGGGCATCACTGAGGGGGAGGCCTTGGGTCTCCCCCTCCCTAACCCCCCCCCCCCCGTGGCCTTCCCTGTCTCCTGGCTGGAAGCAGACCAGGTGGGGGTTGCCTTCCCCTGTGAGGGAGGGGGCGCGCCTCCAAGCCTCCTTCCCTGGGGAGTCTTGGGGGTGGGCTCCACCCCCTCCCACCCCCAGAGACTCCCTCTTGCCCTGCCTTCTGAGGGAGGAGAATACACCTGGTGACCAGGCAATAAAACCTCCTGGTTCCCAGCCCCTGGTTCCATCTCCTGCCCAGCAGGGTTTCCAAGAGGCAGCCATGCCCAGCCATTGCAGTCTAGAAAGTGGGGAGGAAGAGGAAGGGGGAAAAACACACACACACTCTCTGGTTTTTATTTTTGTATGAGGAAATATATATATACTGAACAGATTAGTTCCGGCTATTGCAGAAGAACTTCTCCCTGAAAGCCAATGCGGCTTCAGAGCAAATAGGAGCACCACAGATATGGTTTTTGCCCTTAGACAACTGCAAGAGAAATGTAGAGAGCAGAACAAAGGACTCTATGTAACATTTGTCGACCTCACCAAAGCCTTCGACACTGTGAGCAGGAAAGGTCTGTGGCAGATCCTGGAACGTCTAGGATGTCCCCCCAAGTTCCTCAAAATGATTGTCCTGTTACATGAGGGCCAGCACGGTCAAGTCAGATATGGCGATGCTCTCTCGGAGCCCTTTCTCATAACTAATGGAGTGAAACAAGGTTGTGTTCTTGCACCAACCCTATTTACAATCTTCTTCAGCATGATGCTCCAAAGGGCTATGGCAGACCTACAAGAAGAAGACGGCATATATATACGCTATCGTACTGATGGTAGCTTGTTCAACTTAAGCCGTCTGAGGGCTCGCACTAAGACTCTAAACTATCTAGTCCGTGAGCTACTTTTTTGCTGACGATGCTGCCCTTGTCGCCCATTCAGAAGCAGCCCTGCAGCGCTCACATCCTGCTTTGCAACAGCTGCAGAGCTGTTTGGGCTGGAAGTCAGCCTGAAGAAAACAGAAGTCCTCTACCAGCCCGCACCACAGGAAGAACACCACCATCCTCACGTCAGCATAGGCACATCTGTGCTTAAGTCCGTTCAGCAGTTCACCTACCTGGGAAGCATCATCTCTTCAGACGCCAAGATTGACAAAGAGATAGATCACAGATTATCAAAGGCATATAGTGCATTCGGAAGGCTTCACAAAAGAGTCTGGAGCAACAAGCACCTGAGACAAAGCACCAAAATCAGTGTGTACAGAGCTATCATACTGTCCATTCTCCTCTATGGGTCTGAAACATGGGTCCCCTATCGCCAACACCTACGACTCCTCGAGCGCTTTCATCAGCGCTGTCTTCGCACAATCCTAAATATACACTGGACCGACTATGTGACGAATGTTGCTGTCCTTGAGCAAGCAGGGATCACCAGCATTGAGGCCATGCTATTGAGAACACAGCTGCGCTGGGCAGGACACATCTCTAGGATGGAGGACCACCGCCTCCCAAAGATACTACTCTACGGTGAACTCGCCACGGGTCAGCGCAAGAGAGGCGCCCCCCCAAAAGAGATATAAGGACTCCCTGAAACAACATCTCAGGCTTGGCCAGATTGATCACCAACAATGGTCCACCCTGGCCTCACATCGGGAGGCATGGAGAAGCACTATCCACAATGCTGCGGCCTCTTTCGAGAAGACACGCCGAATGGGTCTCGAAGAGAAACGACAACGCAGAAAGAACCGCAACTTGGAAAAACATCACCCAAGGAGACTTTCTGCTGCGCTTTCTGCAACCGAACTTGCCTATCTCAGATTGGCCTTTTTAGTCATCAACGCGCTTGTAAAAAAGCGTGGGATGAGTCCTTCCTGAATCTTCGTTCGCGAAGTAATGCCGAGAGAGAGAGAGATATACAAATAAAATATCCACAAAAGCTCATGCAAAAATAAAGACAGTGTTAAAGGTGCTGCTCCATTTCTCCCACTGCCTTTGCATTTTTATACTGTTCATATATGGTTGTTGTGTGCCCTGAAATCATTTCTGACCTGATGAACCTAAACTGAACCTACCCTGGAGTTTTCTTGGTGAGCTTAGTCCGGAGAACGCTTGCCTTTGCCTTCCTCTGAGAGAGGCTGAGAGAGTGTGGCTTGTCCAGGGTCACCTGATGGGTTTCCACGGCTGAGCAGATTCACGCTTTGTTCTCCAGAGATATATTCCAGCACTTAAACCATGCCGACTCCCTTGGTCATATATGCACACACTCCCCAAGTTACAAACACCTGGCTCACAAATGTCTCCTAGTTAGGAATGGAGGGAAATCTACCCCTTAGAAGGGAAATTTGCTTCCCATTTACTTATTTCTAGCATTCATACCCCGTCTCTCCTCAACCCCAAAAGGGGGGCTCACATTGCTTACATCGACAGCCATTCGATGCCATTATATAAACAGTTAAAAGACTTCATCATTAAAATACATACATTACACACCAAGCAATATGAGCAGTGTAGTTACTATCTATGTTCCTA